>JAVYIG010007288.1:0-104209 GCA_035222895.1 Strongylocentrotus droebachiensis
AATTGGCAATACATGTTCAGATAACCGTAAATACATCCGTCCTCAAGCAGAAGATATTGCATGACATGTAGCGCATTTGATATGAATCTGGCTGCTTCGGTTCACAAATATATCTCTATGATTTCAAGGAAGTTTGGGGTTTATCTTTCGTAAAGTGATTATGTATTTCAGTAATAAAAGGGAGGGTTGACAGACGAAACGGAAATTAATTGTGGTACGTCTTTGGAAGAAAATGCATGCGAATGTGGATAGTGCCAACTCGGGAATCATGGCATGAATTGCATATTTGGATTCGGCTTGATGTTAATTCATTGCTGTGCGATTTTCAGAAGAAAGTGATTATAATTAGAAATTATCATGAAGTAGTTTATTTTGTATTCAGATAGGATCTTTTGCATGTTATTTGCTTCTTGAATGATAAAGATCAGAACGAATTAACTAAATCGACTTGAGTATCACAATCGCTACCGAAAGCACTCTATACACTAATATGAGTACATGTAACTTTGCAAACATGCCGTGTAAGAAAGGTAGTCCATGGTCCCGTCTTATAAAAAGTTCTGATTGATCCGAATCGATCACTTATCTTCCAATAGTCGCGAGTGATATTAATCGCAAATGAGTTACAATTAATCGCAACTGTTAAAGACGGGCCTATGTTTATGCCACACCCAGGTTAAATTAACATGAACTGAGGGCATTCTAACGTAATAATAATCCTTTACATCTTGCATTGCTCATTATGTATGATATATAATTGTATACCATATAAATCGGATTATTCATTTCCCGTAACTCAAGAATGAAAAGTGACTAGTTGAATTAAGGAGGTTTGTTGAATACTTTTAGATGTAAGTCTAATAAACATGCCACAAGAAACTTACATCAGGACAAATCAATTTTGGGCATGCTTTACAAATTACAAACTTTGAATAATTTAGTTTTTAACTGTAGTTCCACTTAACAGATAGGGCAGGTTACGGAGTTTGTCTTTGGTCTGCCCTTTTCTATAAAAAAAAAAACAGATTTCGTCTCAGGAAACGGGAACATACACTTTATTTGTTTAAAGCGTGTCATCTTTGCGCACTAACAATTATTGGTGTGTGGGTAAGACGTTGACGACACGATTCAGAATTATCTCACGTAATGCTTGTTGCGGAATATTTAATGAGCGATTGATACTTTTGAGTATATAGTCAGAAGTGAGAAATGGGTAGCAGAACGAGTCACGATTTCGTAGAAAAGATAATGAGAACACAAAACACGGGACAGCCAATGTACATGATGTGCATTTTGAATCACTGGACTGGACAGAATTAGTGCAATGTTAGCGTGGTGAATATTCAATGTGTATCATCGCATCCCATTGTTATATCGCATTTCCATTGCTCGCTTTTTAAAGACCGTCAATACTACTGGGCCAGAAGGGATTAGACCACACAGCAAGGTCACTGACAGGTGGCTTTCTCATCAACTCAGCTCTCAACTAACATAAGAAAAAGAGGATCATGGGGGACCAACATGAACCGATTGGGGAAGCTTTTTATATAGAGGGAGCAAGTAACTACAAGTAGGACAGTGGGGTTTTAAAATGAAAGTACACAATGTGGTGTCTATAAAGTGCCTCTTGCCTACCTTTATCTCGTGAACATAGTCGGAATTGTTGGTTTGCTTTAAGCTCGCATTGATACATTTCAATCAGATCAAAACTCAGGGAACATCAGCGTCTAGATTTGTGTTGCCGTTCAAAAAATACAAAAATGAATGTTTTTGTCATGTTTCCAGTTTCTATATATTTGCCTATATTTTAATGATTACAATCACACTGTTAGCAATGAAAAATCTGATAATGTAATGAACACTGTAGGCTTGATATCTCAGTTTTATATTCTCTCTCTCTCTCTCTCTACATTTATCTGTTCCCGGATGACATTATAATTATTACATTATGTGTGTTTCTGATTGCGTTCTTTAAAACAAATTACTCAGAGCTTAAGAAATCAAAATCTACAAACTGTATGTTAAGTATGGATTAAATATCGTGGTTTTTACTAAGGTCCGATCAGCTAAAAAAAGAAAGGAAAAAAAGGACATGAAACCGGGAGATAATTTTTCCATTTAAGAGTGGATTAGGTCGCAAGTCCACTTAAGGGAATTGCAATTAAAGCCGGATTGGCGATTGGCAACTTCAGATCGAAATTATAAATTAGAAGATTTTCTACCTTCGGCAACCCCTCCTTTTAGATCCCTAACCCACCATAAAATGGTATTAACATTACTTCTCGAAAGTTGTAGCTATTCTATATTTTCAAGAAAAAAAAGGTATTACCTCCATGTGACGGAGTGGCATCTGACACTTTTACGCGGAGGAGGGGGTGTCTTATAGAACATTCGGGGGCGTAACAGGCTTGCCCTACATTTTCTATCAAGCCAAGCAAAGAAAAACAAATCAGATTCAGTTATCATACTGTAAATATTCACAAACAATTTCAAATTATAACTTACCTTTAATGTGTTTAGTTTGTGTCGTGTTTATCAATCCCCCCCCCCCGTCCCTTCCCCCGATTTCCAAGAGGGCTGATGTGTGAAATGGATGGCTGTGTATGCACACGGATCCGTGTACGAGTCCGGCGGGCGCACGTACGGAAGCCGAACAGCTCTTTTTATGCACGTTTATGCAAACATTCTATTGATGGCTTGTAGCGACATTTTATAATCAACCGGTTTCTTTAAACTTGAAGGGCCAGGGGTGAGAGATAAATCGATTCGTTTCGTTTAACCCGAAGTATGCGCACTTTTCATATCGCCCATGATCTTTCGCGACAGAGTAGCCGTCGAACAAGATATCCTTCGACCAAAACTCATGGAGGAGGCCCGAGGCAATAAACTCCATTAAGGAGATAATCCACCGTTATCCACCCATGTGAGATAGGACCCTTTAGAGACGTCCTGAGAGTTCCTTGACGTTAGACATGTTAGCTGAACATCTCAGTTGTAAAGGGACATATCTCCAGTTGTCGAAATGATTGCACTCATTAGCCGATGCCGTATACATGTAGCAACATAACCGGCGATATTCTTCTTTTTTGATGGAGGGGGGGGGGGGGGGGGGGGGGGGGGTAAACTCTTCATTATCTTTATCCTTTTTAATAAAAGTACATTAACATCAGTTTCAAAGACTTATTTATGATTATTACGCACGTTGAGGTCTTACCCGGTATAACTTTATCTTATACAGCCATGCCAGAGAGCCATGCGCATTACATCTTAAAGAGAAAAGAGTTTGCTTCCCACAGCTTTACAAACACGTAATGAAACAAATCAAGTGCAGAGTTGAGTACTTGTTCACCTTCTTCAGCTTTTAAAATAAGAAGTCATCTTGATAACGAGTGTAGAAGTGGCAATTGACTGGGTTATTTATTACATGACTATGATACCGGCTTCACATTGCTAAGACTACATGCTATTTTATTTACTAATTTCATAATTTATCATTTGTTAGAAGAGAAATGTGAAGGGCGTTTATCTTCACTTTGGCCTTCTTAATATTGTGACGGTTTGAGGAGCTGCATAATTAATCGATTTAACTAAAAACGTCGCTTCTCCCCAACCCCACTCCCCTTTTCGCTAGCTCTCTCTCTCTCTCACACACTCTTTCTCTCTCTCTCTCTCTCTCTCTCTCTCTCTCTCTCTCTCTTCTCTCTCTCTCTCTCTCTCTCTCTCTCTCTCTCTCTCGTTCTCTCTTTCTCTCATCATCCCACCCTCCCTCCTTATCTGCCTTACTCACACTCACACTCATAGTCCAAGCCATTTTTCTCATTTTGATTTTAGTTCAAACTCCGTTATGAAACCTCAATCAACAACTGGCGACAGCTACCAGAGAGATCAAAAATAGAAGAAACACGACCCATTCCTCGATATGATCGAGTCATAGCTACCAGCATCATCTTCTGAATTAATTGACCTGATCTTAAAACAAAAAATAAGATACATTAAACTAAAACATAGTGTTACATGGATCCGTTTCTTCACTCAGTCCGCGCTGAAACGCAGAAAGATAAAATGAATATTTCGTTTCTAAAAAAGGAAAAACCCGTCTATGAATTATTCATGGGAGACAAATATGCATTGCGTTTCAATTACCGGCTCGTTATTTCATTTCTAGGTGGAAACGAAATCATGAAGACATGAACGGGTAACGAATACAACTAATATGATGCTGGTTTTATACATTCTGCCAGGTTTGATCTATATATTGTACGCCTGAAATAGACAGAAATTACTTTTGCGAGGATGTTGTATTTTAAATGAGTTTAATCTTTGAAGATTAAAGGATTTAGAATTGAAAAGCAAAAGGATCATTTTCAATTACTGTTAGTAGGATAATAAATCGTTCTTGTCCATCCGTAGAGGTGTCGTGGCACGAATGTCTTTTAGCAAGACATCAATCTCATTTTGCCACACTGCACCCAAGTGAGGACTGATAAAGGGGTACCTGGTAGGAAGACATTCCGTGAACGCTCGAGCGCCTTTGCATAGTAGCTCGGCTAAAGCCGAGATATTAATATGATTGCAGGGCCTTCAGAGAGAACAGTATTGATAATGATTATACTGGGTATAAAACAAAACATATTTTATTATCCGGATTTGTAAAGTAATAACCCACACTGTAAGTGTGAATTTTACGGCGGTTGTGATGAAGGTACATGAACATGCACTGCATCATTCAGACATTCATCCCCCTAATCGTTCTTTCTCTTTCTGGATGACGTTATATTATCTTGCGATCTAATGTAGATATGAATCTCTTAACAAGTCATCAACAATCCTCATTCCCATTATGTTCTATGCGTGTTTGACTCTTTCCCTCCTTTTATTTCTCTCTACCTATCTCTCTCTCTCTCTCTCTCTCTCTATCCCTCATTTTCTCTCATATTATTCCACCACAATTAAGTTCCATCTAGTTTTCCTCTCCATCCAGTCAACTAAAGTTTAAACAAAAAACATGGCCCTTTGGCCCCTTTGTCTCTTGAGCCCACCCCAACCCCTACCCCCTCTTTCCCACCCCTTTCACCGCACCCCTTTCACCCCACATCCCTCCTCCCCCTCCCCGCGTCTCCCCCTTTCCTCCTCAAAACCGATGTCTTTCTCTCACTTTCCCTAGATAGCTTCACGCCTTAATTCACGTATTTTCTATTCTACCTTCGCTTGCGTTCAACGACACTCTGCGCTAATGCAAGCCTTGATTGATAGCAAATCAAATTGTATTTACGCGCTACTTAAACTCCAATCGATTTATACTGCACACCCTGTATGACGTCATCGACAAAAATAGGCTTTTACTGATTGGGGTAATTAATGAAATAACCTAATTTGCGGCGTACGCCTCAAATCTTAGTGTCTGAATTTCCCGAAGTATGCGATCAGTAGTTAATCTCAATGGCCAATTCTATTGATATAACTGTTTAGTATTCCCCGATTATTATATTTGAAGGTGAATGCATATAACGACAATCATCATGATAACATTGAGATACGTTTCTCTTGTTGTGTGTCTTATTTTTGCGAATAGTATGTATTTTGTTGACATAGACATAAGGGTTACGGGCTACTAAAGTTTAGATAAATGGCTTTTCTGTGTGAATTCAGGCAGGCGAAAAATAACAATGGCGTCTGCCCGAACAAAATATTTCATCATTTTATTTATGAACTAAAACCATTTTTAAATGAACCAGTTTGGTGCAAAAAGGAGTCACCCTGCTTTTCTTTTAAAACTAAGATCCGCTTTTATTATGAGCCGCAAGCAATTTGTTGTTTCTGAGAAGATTATGACATAATGCAACAAATGATAGACAGCAAGAAAATTGTGAATAATTAATTTCTTTTAAATGTTCAATTTCAATCTGTCTGTATGCAGGTGGTTGTGCTAACGATGTCTGTGTTTTTTTATAATTATAGAACGAAGAAAAATCTTTGTCGTCTAACAAATCACCTCAGACGCACATAATGTACCTTTTGAAACATGTTCAAACGTTGGAAATAATTCGAATACATGTCGCCTTTAATATTCCCCCCTCACGATGCTTTCCGGTTCTATCAATTCACCTGTTTAACATTCTCCACCACTTGTGGGAGTAGATATTTTCCGATGTCAGACGCATAATGTCATTGTACATGACGCCCAATCTCAATTACCTGTTTGGTAGCTTCTTGATCACGTGATCTCCGAGTCCAGCGTGGGATTTGCTGCTGCTATCGCGGGCGCCAAAAAACAGACGCTCATTGTGGAGTGTAATTGCAGCGCGGTTTGCTGGTCAGATACGTCGTCTGCTAAAGCTCTCGATGCAAAAGGAAAAATCGCAATCTGGCATCGGCAATCATACAACTTGATCATTGATCGTTTCGTTGTTTGTTCAACTATTTCGAAATCATCCTGGGGTTCAAGATCAAGACTGGGAGATCAAAAGTTGCCGGCTCTCTTCCAAATGTTGACCAGCTAAATAGTTCGTATTACCTTCTTATTCGGTAAAGTTCTTGATTTACCTAAACTCTTCATCGACGTACTCATAATTTTCTACACTGCATTTTCTTCATACACTCAAGGGCTTTTGGACTATTTAAATCCTGGGGTTTTAGTATGCATCTGTCGTATCTTCCCCAAGAGTGGTAGATTATCTTCATTTTGGTAAGTGACATTTATATTAATCCATCATCTTCTACTAAACACGATCGGAAGATTTTCGAGATATCAATCAAAGGTAATATCAATAGCCTCGAAATAACCAAACTAATATTACAATGCCGCATTATATAAATCGGAACATGATTTAGAAAGGATATGCATTATATAAGATTAAAACTGCCTCTGATTTGGTTTCCCGGAAATCTTTGCTATCGTGTTCTGTGTTATTAAAAGCAGCTGTCTGTGTTTCAATTATAACAAGATTACTCGAATTGAGTAGGCATAAGCCCAATAGGCGATTACGAAGGTTTCGATATGGCAGATATTCTTTCGCAAGATGACGGCTTAGCCTGTGTTAATGATGATTTCATTCACAACACAGAATATCAAATATAAATATGATATAGGCCTGATTTCCATATTGATAACTAATATAAATAGTCACTGCATGCAAGGTTCAGTAATCCATGATAGCCTTAGCAGTTCGTATATCTGAATTAGCACCAGCAGTTTAATTGTTGTAAGGAATCAAATCGTTTTCCTTTGTTGAAACAATCATGAAACTGATCCTACGAGTTTGGAATGTATTCGCTAATATTGAATTTGAGTCGGAATTTCAACTTTTTAATTGATTGGTTGGTCAATTGAAAGGTGGGGGGGGGGGGGGGGTTCGCTGGTGCTGAAGTAAAAAGTATTATTTAAGTTTAACAAAAACTAAGTTCTGTACAAAATTTACGTCCATGATTCTACTCGCGAAGACATTGGGTAGAGCAACATCTAAAATACTCGAGTTGTCTGTGCAGAAAAAATTATTTCTCTATGTTGTATTAGTTATCACGAGAATTTATACCGAGTGTGTAGTACAACATGCAACAAAGTGGAGCGCATCTTTTCTTCAAGTGATAAGCTATTTCATTTACCATGTAATATTACGTAACTGAGACGTTAATAATGACTCAGTTACGTAATTAAGATGAGGCAATTAAGATGTTTTCTCCATACGAAACTTCACCATGATCTCAAGGATCCCTTTTTGTTCAGTTTAAGGAAACTGAAAAACAGGGATGTTATTGATAGGAAATGTACAGCTTATGTATCATTCAGCATGCGTTGCCATGGGAATACATCCATTTCAATTTTTTTTAGACACCTCCTTAAAATAACGTGCCACACTTAATGATTGGCACAAACAATACGTAATGTTAAATAATAGTATTTTACAATGGCATTTGTAATGAAACTACTAAGGATATATTTCCAATGATTATGATATCTTGAGATATTGTTAGATCACATCTTTGTGATATTAAAGAGGCAGTAAATTTCAAAATAAGTGGAACATTTGGCCTTATTCCTTTTTCTTCAGAGTCCCAGCTTAAAAAAAAAAGGTATTACGATTACACATCTAGGGAACCCAGGATGCAGTTACGTGTTTAAAAAAAATGTAAATAAACAATATGACTTAATTAACAAGTGCATAATGCCAGTCATTATTCGTAATTGTTTTTGTTAAGTCATCTGTTGTTTTTACTTGCATAATCAGACATTGTGAAAATCGCGATCAGCGGGCTCCTCTAAACAAATGCACGAAGTAATTGTGCATAGCTACAACGCGTTACAAACCGTGATGAAAAAGAAAGATATGCACATAATAAATAAGAGAGTAAAATGGACATCTTAGTACCCCCCCCCCCCTCTCCCCTCTACCTATTAAATCAACACTACATGTATACATAAAGTAAGTAAGCAAAGATTGTTCTGGACAGCTATTTTATTGTAATTTTCCCAGTAGCTTGGGGGAACAAAGGACATGATTTAAAGAGGTCATTCATATATTTGTGCAGTATCCAGAAGAGTAATAGCTAAAATGAATGATAATGATATTATCTTGAACTGAATTTCGGTCAAAAGGTATCAGGTGACACTGAGTGAATGAAACAAGATATAACGAAAAATAGAAAAGAAGGAAAAATGGTACTCGTCTGCACTATGTCTATGCAAGCAGCACAGGGTACTGACATAGCATTCGTCAGTAATAATTTATAAATTGAATGCAACATATACCCAGTTTGAAGATAGTTGAAAGACTTTTCTGAAGATATTACTCATATTTTCATCTATGATTGTGTGTTTATGTGATTGCAATTATGTTTAGTGTGATAAACCCAGAAGGAATACTTTAACAAAAATATTCACGTGTGAGATATATTACAAGAGACTCTGTCAGACCAGAATAATTGATTAATGAATACACGTCATGCAATAATTTGTTGTCATATGAAGGATCATAAATACATGTAGATTCACGAGGATTAAAGGATCGGCTCGAATTGCCTTTGCTCGATTATTTTAGTAAAGTTTGAAATCTTATATATGGCGCCAATCGGTTTGACTTTATGTTACCAATAGATTTTAATCTCTGTTCCTGATTTCAAGGGATTTTTTGTAACATCCCACTTTGTCTTCTTCTTTTTATCCTAATTTTCAACAACAAAATTGTAAGTCTTTCCCAAACCAAAACAACCACGAGAATCCGAGAATCCTAGGATTACCTCTAGAATTGAAGTGTTCAGTATTACGCAAAACTAATGCCATAAGTGCTGGTTAACCAAGTTTGTTTTCCTTAGCCATTGTCCAGAATATGTGTTACATGAACATATCAATATTTTGCTTTCCCTTCTGTTTTTGTTCCCTTAGACCTTCATACTTCAAACCGGTCTCTTGCTTTTTAGCCTTGAGGCGAATTGATCCAGTATTTCATGTTGATAATTCAACCCCGTAAATAATATCTTGTCAAAATACGAATGCCACAATGTGCCCTATAAGTGAAATCAAATTACAGTGTACAAGTATTACGTATGTATGTTGTCATTTCTATCAGCCTTGTTGTATGTCCTGGTCTGCTTGGTATTTCTACGTTTTCCGTCGCATGTCAGAATCTATGTGGTAATTGATTTGTTATTTTTCAAGAAACAAAAGTTAAATCAATTACGAAATAGTGGTACAAATGCTTTTATTTCTATTTACTTAGTTTTCAATTAAAATCTTCTCCAAATGGAAAAGAAAGTTGAGACCATGACATAACTGTCTTGTTTAAAGATAGAATTACACTTTCTCTCTCCCTCTCTCTTCCTCACTTACTTTCTCTCTCTCTCTCTCTCTCTCTCTCTCTTTCTCTCTCTCTCTCTCTCTTTGGTTTGTGAGATATTACATATTTTGTTGGGGGTAAAATACATTCCCAAACCTTTTATCTGCGTGAATTATAACTCTTTTCCAGGGCCTTGAAAGGGTAGAGGCCCCTTTTATTCTAGTCCTAAAATAACTACTTGTTCAATTTGTGTGTTTAGGTTTGAGTGTTTCCCTGATATTTCTTGTTGTTATTGTTGTTTTTGTGTGTGCTTTCTCGTTATAGTGGCCTTCCCCTATTTGAATCCATCTATTGAATAATAATTTTTTTTGTCGTTATTTATTTCATTTCCGCCTCCTTTTTTTATCTAAATAATAACTCATAAAACACAGCCCTGCTTCACATATTGGACTTCCGTCCGGGCATTTCTGCTTTTGGAATTTCCTAGATAGCTCATGTGTAAATAGTTCTGTGGTGACAAGCCATCTTAGATTGATTTTTGACGCCAGGGCTGTTATTTTTCCATCCTCGTCCTCTTTTTTTTTCCTCGAATGAACTTTATTTTGTGAGAGCGTACAGACCCATGAGGTTAGCCAGCTTTGCCAGCCCATTACGATTCCTTTCTATAAAGATGTTACGCGCAAGGAAATGTGAAAGGAATAAGGAACATTGATTTAGAATCATAAGGGCATTAGATCAATGATGATGGAAATGGTGTAAAGATAAAGGTGAGTTCTGTTTTTGTTTTTTAAGAAAATGAATTCTCACAGAATCAAACGAAACTTACACTGAATATTCAAGATTAACAATTTTGGTAGAAAATTCATACTGGCTGAGTAATGAGCATAGAAAGATTAGGAAATCAAGATTAGTAGCCCATACACCATTTGTGTAGTCCCATGTACATTTTTATGTGTACAGTGCTTGTTACTTTACCAAGACTGGGCCAAATTTACCTTGTCATTATTATTATCCCCTGCTACATGTATGAGATCAACAGCTAATCCGCAAATGATAGTACACACACTCTGCTCTCTGTGGATTATTCCGGGCAGGCGCCATGTCACTAGCGCACACATCCAATGCAATCACATTAACGTTCGCATCCGACTGGGTACCCCTTTAACACCTGGATAGAGAGTGGTAAATACTGTCAAATGGATTTCTTGCCGCTTCGGGACCCGAAACGCAAACCGTGTGCTCCACATTCTGGTGCCAAATCCACTATGTCAAGATATGTGTACCACCTTTCTTTTAAAGCAACAAACTTGCACTGTCTGATTCATACTTTTTAAAATGATGGTAGTAAACAAGCATGAGTAGTAGAATTATGAGGTAGAATAATAAATTGAATGACAAATGTTTTCAAACTATAAGTATCCAATATGCTATGGTTGAATACTAGCCTACTATGACATTATAATATAAACATTACAACAATTATAATACCCGTCAAAAAAAAAGTGTAAAATCATTTTATCAAACGCCTCAATATTTCGTCATGGTTGAATATTTGGTTTAGCTGTTTTTGTTGTTGTCATAATATAGATAAATAAAACGAAATGTTAATAAGAAAAACTAGTAATTATATTAAAGTCACTTATCTTGAATGCACCTCATTCCATCAGACGTCATGCAAAAGACCGGTCCCAATTTTATTCAAAACATGAACAAAATAAAATAAATCTAACAGCAGCAACAACGTATATGGGAATCCAAATACTAAATTGTAGACTTTTTTTCTTCAATTCAATTCAAGTGATTTTAATTCTCAGGCAATACATAATTCAATAAAATTGCAATGTTATGTGCAATTTGATATAAGTATACTACAAAAATACACAAGGAAACAAGACACAAATAATAATAATGGCACGAGAGAAAAAAGGAATTAAATAAAATCAGAGCTTGTTAAAGTATTATTTTCTTCGAGATTTTTTACAATACGTCTTGAAAACGCAAATATACATAGAAAGTCAGATAGTAAAAACTTGAAATATGTAACAATAAAAAAATTATGAATTTAGGAAGGAGTTTTAAAAATGAGGGGAAAATGGAGAAAATAGAAGAAGGCAAAATAGAAAGAAAGATAAGAAAGGAAAATTAATGATTGCACAAGCTCTAGAAAGGGGAGGTTAGATCAGCAGAAAGAAGGAGAAAAGTATTGAGTCGAGAATCAATCAAACCGAGATTCATGCATATCGACGTGTCACCAATGTCAACAATTTTAGACAAGATAGATGAAGTTTAAACTGAAGGCAGGGTGTTATGTGGACAAAATATTAATTATCGCCTAAGCCATTTTACACATCGCTAGTGAATTATGAGCAAATATAAGGACATGGTGCAACTTTTTAAAAATTTCAGTTCGAAAGCAGAAAATCTATAAAATCTTTAGAGCGCGGGCGAGTGGGTTTCGAGTTACCCTGTTCCCATAAACGCAAGCTGCTTGCAAACCTTATGAACTCAGTCTGAAGGAATCGGTATTAAAGGTTGAGCTCGGGTATTATGAAAACAAAAATAATGTGTGAGCGTTCTCATTATGTCAGTTTGGACAAACATGATATGGGAAATAGACCCTGAAATGAAGTGCTCGAAATATGCCGAGACATACATAGCTGAAGTGTTTGCACCAACAATCATGCTTTTGGATCACACACACACACATACACACATCTTTGTGTAGTCCCATAAAGTTATTTTTGTGTACAGCGCACATTCTTTTCCTAGGTATTGGGTCAGATTATTACGAATGTTCATGATTCAAAGACATTACAGGGTACACCAATGTGTTACATAATCAACCTTCCCCTCACTCGCTTCAAGACGGTATGTTTATCAATGTAAATGCATCACCAGACCACATATTTCTTTTTTCTTGAGGTTAATCACCAAGAATAGACGAAGGCGATGATAAGTCGAGAAAATGGAAATTTGTTGTAGAGTGCATTTTATTCACTGATAACACGCTTGACATGAAATGTGTTTTGCTCTTTTCAAATGATGCTCCATGATAATGCAATCAAACGTGGAGTTCGATCTCTCGCACATTTCGGGCCGGAAATGCCTCGCTTCCTATTTCTATTCTTTGCGTTCATTTTTATTATGCAAAACGTCACAAGATTGTACGATGCAAGCGTATACATTATCAATCTGAATATCACGTTATAGTGCTTTCCTGCCGGGGAAGATAGAGTAGGTATGATAAATAGTGACATCTGATTAGCCCCTAGCATGGCAAGTGCAAATCCAATTCTCTGAGTTTTGAGAACGCTCTTTTACTTTTGAAGAGATATTTGAATTTAGACGGCCGTCACGAATTGTTGATCCTTCTATACCCCTGCACTTTCGAAGACCCCTTCAAAATGAAAACAATAACATCAATTTCTTTGTAAAATATTTGTTATAATTTTAGTTATGTTAAACATGGAATAATTATGTAAGCTACTTAAATGAGACACACAGACAAGCAAATAAGTATACACAACGTGTGGTAAACTTTCTTCGAATAAAATAGAAATGTGAAATACATTGTAGCTGTATCTCAAAATCAAATCAAATCAAATCAAGATGATAAAGTTAGCTGTAATAATAGCGATTAGAATTTGTGAGAAATGAAAGAAAGGGCAGAAGATGCAGAAGGTGGAGATTGAGAAAACGAATAAAGAATAAGGAATAAGGAATAAGAATACAAAGAAAGGGAGAGTAGGAGTAAAGAGAATAATAAGGAGATGGGGAGAAGGAGAATAACGAGGAGGCGGGAGAAATGAGTTCAAGGAGGAGAAAGAAAGCAGAGGGAGAAGCAGAGAAAGAAGAAGAATAAGAAGAAGCAGCAGTAGCAGCCGAAGAAGAAGAAACAGAAGACGAAGAAGAAAAAGGAGGAGAAGATCAGGTATAAAAAGAGGAAGTTTAGAGGAAAAAGGAGGAGGTGGAAAGGAAAGAAGAAGAAGGGGACGAGAAGGATAACGAACAACAAGATGGGTCAACGGAACTGTGATGTAGGGGGAATTTATGAATTGCTGTTCTGGAAATTCCAGAAGTTAAGGGTTTATTCCAATTTTATTCCGAACGGTCCAAACTGCACTCATCTCCACGAATGCTCAGTCATACCATGGAGTTACTAAAGCCTCCATGGTCATACAGCGTCGCCGAGCATCTTGCCACATTCATGAGTTCGAAGCATTTAAAAGGCAAATTTTCTTCTTCAAGAGCTTGTCGGACAGAAACACTGGACTTTAACGTGCATTGCCCTAATTCCATATGATTATCGTAACTACCCCCTAGTCATTGGCCCAGCTAGTCTGAAAATACGCTCCAGCAGGATTCAAGTTTGAGAATGTATGAGAATCATTGAGGTCATTTTTCGTTCATGCTGTAGTAGAGGGAATAAAAGGAAGCAGTGTGCGTTTTTTTAATTCACAAAAGGGATTAACGGTGGTGCCAGTGAATTGGTCGTATTCATTTTAAATAATCCTGGTCATAAACCATCATCATCATCATATTGCGCTCCTTATTCAAGTTTGGTTCTGCCGTTTTTTTCTTCCAACAACTTTGTTTCTCTCTCATCTCGTTTACCCATCTCACAGCCCCATGTGATCAGGCCTGCATGTGATGCAATGTTCTTTCCGTTTTTATTTCCAGTTACACTTTCTGTATGAGAATCATTGCCATCATTACTCGATTTATGCTGAAGTAGAGGGAATAAAAGGAAGCAGTTTGCGTTTTTTAATTCACAAAAGGGATTGGCGATGGTGCCAGTGGGTAGGTCATATTCATCTCGCACAATCACGGTAATAAACCATCATCATCATCATCATCATATTGCGCTCCTTATTCAAGTTTGGTTCTGCCGTTTCCTTCTTTTAACAACTTTGTCTCTCTCCTATCTCGTTTACCCATCCCAGAGCCCCATGTAATGTAATGTTCTTTCCCTTTTTATACCCGATGACGCATGCTTTGCCTTCTCTAATAAAACTAATAAAACAGTACAACTGTTGTAATAAAGCTTAATGATCCCCAAACGCAGACAGGTATTATAAAAACCCCGTATTATTATTCCATTCGAACACATTCCATCTTGTTCGACTGGCTTTAAATATGAATGTTCGTACAGTGTATATTCTCTTTTTTGCTAGTTTCTTTTAGCCGTGTAAGCGTTGGAATGTTGGAGTGTGTGATTAAACTGTTCAATATATAATCATTTTTTGTTGAGAGTTCTGGAGTGAAATTAGTTTATGCTTTCCACAAGTTTGATTTCGGTTATATAGAACTAGAAGGAAAGTCTGGCGGGTTCGATTCTGTTCCAAGTGAGTGACTCATGGTATTCAATACTCTGGGAGAATATTGAGGCCGTGTTCTATATTCCTCTAATGAAAAAAAAAAAGAAGGTTAAGATTATTTTCTGAGATAGAAGGAGAAGTGTGGGAGGGGGAGTGAGAGGGAACGCTGGAGAGACAGAGATAGAGAGAGAGAGAAAGAGATTGGGAGAGAGAGAGAGAGAGAGAGAGAGATGTATAAAGTGTGAAAAGAGAAAGAGAGAGATGAACAATTGAGTACAGAGAAAGGCAAAAGACAGAGAGTGAAAATGAAAGATGTGAAGGGGAAATCAGAGAACAGGAGCGAGACATACGCACAAAGTCATATTATAGGGAGACGGCTAGACACGATGACATGGAAAATAGAGACTGGATTACAAACATCTTTCGAATAGACCGACACATAAATGCAAACATAGGTGGAGAGACAGGACACGGGACAGAATAAACAAACTGACATTAAATGTACTATGTCCAATTTGCAGCCAATATCAAATTCTGTTGAGTTTTGCAGGAATTATGAATATGTCACGTATGTCCTATCTGTGAAATGTAAATGTTAGCAGTGTCCTATTATTCAAATGCAAAGAAACATGCATGTTTACTTTCTAGACTTAACTGTCAGACACTATTGAGTGACTGACTTTTTTTCTTTTGAAATAACATACACAACAAGTAAAGATACATGAGCATATTTTGTCTACATCAATAACCCACTTCTTGTTATGGCCATAATTAAACTGATTGGAACTTTGCGCAGCAAAAATACGTACGATCATTCGGTACAAGGGTCTGCAAATCAGTCAATTACTAAAATGATTGCAATCACTAAAGTCTATTCGACAACTAATGGTCATTATGTTCCCACTAAAAGACATTTCCAAGCATTTTCGTTTTGAGGGAAGTTCTAAATTAACTTTATCTTTCAAATGCCTTTGGAATTTAACCTGTCATATTTCTGGTCTGCAAATGGGACATAGCACCTTTAACAAAAATGAACAGAGAAACTGGGACAGGCAAATACAGAGCCAACCAAACGTAATCACAAATGTAACAACATTTGACATGATTGACAAATGACGATATTGCTGTCAATGGTTTTAACCTATATTACCAAACATGCCAAAACTATTCGGATGTTTAGACTTTAACATCTTGACAATCATATTGGTTGGCATTCCATTATTTCAATTTAAAACTGACACCGAATAGAAGGAGAACTTAAACATTGGTCTTATTTCATTTGTAAAACTATACTTAGACAAAGGTAAGACCTTGCAGCCAGTTGATTTCTTTTTTAGAAGACGGGGGTTTTGTCTATAAAATGATATATGGAATGATACAAGTTTTATAGAACTCACAGCGCCTAGAAACGCTCGCCTCGTTCAGATGATTTATCTTTGGTTTCCTTTTCTTTTTAATTTCTATATGTAGATACTTCATCTTTTACAGTTTACATCTTCCACTTCCATTTATATTGCTCACAAACTGAAAATCCAACATTGTAACAACGTTTCTTTGCACCGACTACCATCAATGTTTGATGGTACCGCACTGCACTTTATAAACACCTTCAAGATTTACAACCTGTCAGCAAAAAGTGCCTTTGAAGAAAAACATAGATATACATAATAAGCCTCACTTCACTCCTTTCTCCTCCCTGCAATGGAATAGCTACCAATTTATTATCTGTAATTCTCGCAGGGAAGCCAATTTATAAACCAAATTTGGCTGACAGTGCCATGCTTTGCGGAGAGTCTAATGTCTGACGATCGTGTGACGATCGAGTTGGATTGGGTTTCGTCTCGATTTGATTTTGATTTGCTTTCTCTTTCGCGTGTTGCTCGGAGATACAATTGGGTAACATTGCCAAAAGGACCTTAATGTCTTGTTGTTTGAATAAGGAAAGAGCTTTGCTCTTGAGTTTGATGCGCGTGTCAAAGCCGAATGCCAACTGGATAATGGTTTCGTTGGCACGCAACCTGGCGATCGGGAGGTGCTGTGGAATTTATTACCACCGGTCAGCAACCGTTTAGGGACAGCAAAATAAAATGTTTCGAAGAATTAGAACTCTTTGAGTTAGGATGTGCTACTTTGTTAGTTTCTCTCGATTCGCTTTATTAGTTCTTACATGTGTTTTGATGGCTTAAACCTATCGATTAGAAACATTTATCGAACTTGTCTTTTTTCCTTCTTCTTTTTCTTCGTTTGTTGCATTGATATTGCTCTGGTTAGGAAGTGATACTGGGAAAATGCATAAGTTATTTATACATAATGTCTACATGAGTCCCTTAATAATTAAATTGTGCTCTTGATACTGTAAGAAAATATGAATATTTAATATAATCCAGACATACATAACGATTTATCAATATCAGTTTTTACTTTGGCATAATGCATACATTCAGTTATTATCACCCTCTCAATTCTTCATGTCATATCTTTTTCACAAGAAATTAAAGCGAAAGGAGGGCGGAATCCACTGTGGAGCCATTTCACCTCAGTTATGAAACCAAGGCCCGAAGCATGGGCAAGTAACGACGTCTGTTTGAGCAAATCTTTCTTCCCGATCGCTTGAGAATAGTAGAGCATCGATCAACGCTAATGGCAGGCGTTCAATTTAATTCTGCAGAACGCCCTTTCAGAGGCCGCCAGATGCGCAAAAAAGGGGTAAAAACTCAAACCATTTCCAGGTAATTACGCCCCCAGTTCGATGGAGAAAAAAAGCTTATCTCACCCCGTATTTTCGGCGCTGTAATAATGCATTTCTTATGCGATGAGTAAAGTGTCTTTTTGTCTTCGGGTAGTTTATGCCTATTTTTACTTTTCTATGCCTTGATCTAGAATATGATATTCCCACACTTATCAACCATTGTATGTATGACATCCCCGCCCCCCCCCCCCAACCCACTCAGTGTTATTTAGGGTACGCATATGCTCGTTCCCTCTTTTTGAAAGCACCCCCTATCTGAGGACTGCCAACATTTCCGAACCCCCCTTTCGCGGGCTTTTTGCGGGCTTTTCCTGCCTTGAAGACCCCCCTTAATCATGAAAAATGTTCAATGTACCCCTTTAAATTCGGAATAATTTCTCAGGAGTCCAAAGAGACGAGAGAAAAAAAGAAAAAACACCGCCTTTTTAAAGAAATCTCCGGGTGAAAAGTTAATACACCCCTTTTTTTACAATTCAAAGTACCCCTTTACCGGACATTTTGGTAACACGCATGGGGTCATTCCGACCCCGGAGTGGGGGGGGGGGGGGGGGGCGGGATGACATCGTTTTCATTTTCGTTTGATAACTATGATGTTCACCAACGTAGAAACTTTATTACTTGAAA
Organism: Strongylocentrotus droebachiensis; assembly: GCA_035222895.1. NCBI lineage: Eukaryota > Metazoa > Echinodermata > Echinoidea > Camarodonta > Strongylocentrotidae > Strongylocentrotus > Strongylocentrotus droebachiensis. The sequence continues at coordinate 18,462 of JAVYIG010007288.1, forward strand.
ATAGGTTACTTAAGAGTACGTTTAAGCTCGATGTAATCTAACACCAGTAACTCAATTATCGTTTTCTTGTAATCTTTTTTCGTCTTATTGTACAACAAAATTGTGCGCCATACAAGTACAAAAACAATTATTATTAGTAGTAACATGAGAAACATGATGTAAACAAAAAGAGGTGCTGATTATGTACAGAAAGCATTTGGACAGCTTTAACGCGCGACCATTCCACTGGTCCCTAGAACTGCCCCAGAAAAATATCCCTCGTGTGATACAATTATCAGAAAATCCAGGACCATAAGCGTTTTACATATTCGGATGTATTCGCTTATGTGGCAATTCCCTTGAGGTAATTACCCCGGGGCAATTATGCGGACTTTCATCCGGTGTTAGTTGTTCCACGGCACAATTAATAAAGAATACTGGTTTCCATGAAAAATTAAAACTAGATCAATGCTACAATTACAAATCGACATTGCAAATCGAGAAAGCGTACTTTGGCAAATACAGATACCATACCAACCTTAAATGGATAGTTGAGTTCTGTTGCAGAGGGCGCTACACAAAATAATTTTTTTTGTGAGATAATGAAAAACCGAGTGTCAAATTTGAAAAAACATGCAATTTAAATGACAAAATCATCTTTGTTTGATCAAAATCGATTCAGAGATGGCTAAAATATCAATAAATATAATGATTTATAATACCTGTGTACCACCACAAATTAGATAATTTGAAGAAAAAAAAAAACCGTTGAAAAACGAAATAGTCCTTTTACGTCGTATTTCAGCCAATGCCGATGTTGGCTCTTTTGTTGGCATTTTCGTGTTGGTTATATTACGCAGAACCGGCCAGCCCATGTATCGTTATTCTTAATTAAATAATTAATTAACTGTCACCGTATTTTTTTTAAGTGGAGCTGAATTGGTATGATCGTATTGGCTAAATTTCACACATTTTGGGGTCTAAAATTACCTTCATAGCAATTTTAGGTTCTAAAAGGGCACTAGAAATGTCATAGTTAAGAATAAGAGCAATAGTCATGCACTTTTAAGGCATTTGCGGTCTAAAAACAGAACTCAACTATCCCATTATGATTTCGTGCATGATATGTTCACCGATTTACAATATGTATACATCAATTTCAGTCGCATCATGCGTATGTCACGAGGTATCATTCTTCTGAAAAACGTGTTCCACCTCTCTCTATCTTTTCCTTGTACAAAGTTCTTTCGGTAAATATTGCTGATGGACAATCAGCCTTGAACATGTTCTCTATTAGCAGTACCTTCTGATATGACATTCTAGGAGAGAGTCCAACGTCATGAGTGGCGAAGCTTGGGGGTATCCATTAGGGGCGTGTGTGTGTGTGTGTGTGTGGGGGGGGGGGGGGGGGGTAGAAATCCACTTTTTAGGAGTCATCATTACTTCGTTTTCTAAGATCTTTTTGTTTTTCCTCTTTCAATTGTCCATATTTACAATGATGGTACATTTTAACATATTCACATATTCAAGTTGCATGAATTAAGATTTTTGTTCGTCTTCATTCTCGTTGTAATCGTAGATTCCCCTTTTTTTTAAAGATATCGTGTATTTCCACTCCAAATCGAAGTGAGCTGATACATCACCCCTATTAAAAACAACGGATTTCTACTCCTACGCTAACATGACGATTAAAAGCACAAGGACACCGGTTTGGGGACTTGTGGGCCCCACTATCATTGTATTTATGTATCCCTGTTTCTCTCTCTCTCTTTCTCTCACCCCTCTTTTCTCTCTAGCTCTCTCACTCCCCCTCTTTTCTCCCTAGCTCTCTCATTCCCCTCTCTTTCTATCTTTCTTATTCTCTCTCTCCCTGTCTGTCTATCATATTTCTTTGCTTTCTTATAACTCTCTCCTCCCCCTCTCTCTCTCTCTCTGTCTCTGTTTTTTCTCTCTCTCTTTCTCTCTCTCTCTCTCTCTCTCTCTCTCGCTTCAAGTTGTGGGGGGCTTAACGCTCCCCTCCCCCACCCTCCGCGAAGCTGTATACGCCCTCATCAGCAAGCTAGCAACAGTTGATTTCCCATCAATAAGAGGAGGATGAGACTTAGATGAATCGAGGAATGATCTTGGCAAGAGGTCTTTAAACAGACCCATCTCGTCCAATATCTTCACGAATTGGACTAACCAAACTCACGAGATTAGATGGGAAAGGTCAAGTCATGAAGACGTGTCCAAGGGGCACGTTCTGCTTCTAATCGTGAACCTTAAAGTTTTAAGGTGGGGGAAAAGCTTTGATCGCATTTTCAAGAAAACTATGGTCAAATCCTGTTTCGTTCATATTGGATAACACATAAAAGATCACGTATGTTACGGTAAATAACGCTGTCCTGGTATTATAGGGTAATATATATTTGTAGAGAGAAAGAGAGATATGTCTATTTCTTGGAATAATTTCTTGTTTGAAAAAGAATTAAGAGGATAGTTATCAGGATCGGGGTGGGGTGGGAATGATACATCCCTATTCGCAATCCAGCTTTTTGTCGGCATTTTTTGTATTTACTGCAAATCGTAATAAAAGTCATATCTCTTTCTCACTTTTGAAAATTGTTGTCTCTTTATTGGAAAATTTGGTCGCATCCCCCTCCACACACACACACATTCACCTTTTGAAATGGTTTAGTGACGCCTCGAATTTCTCATGTTTATTTCTTTTTTAAGTTCCTACATGCAATATGTTAGTCCGTCTGTCATTGCTCGCGGATCAATTAAGAGCCGTGGAGGACAGGCGGTCCTTTTCAAATATCGGCTAGCCCCTTAATGCTGTCAAGACACCAATCAATTATTATTTATTCCACAAATGTGTGCCATGCACCACACCTATTGAGCCCGGCAATCCTTTTATTATTCGAGTGCTTGGCTTTGCTTCAGAGTGTGTCGGGAAGCCAGGAGGATGTTTACAGAGCAGGAGAGATGTGTATTGTAATGGGTCAAGGATGTACTTTTTTCCCCGGTAAAGAGGTAGGCCTCGACATGGGTTTTGAGACTCTTCTTTTCTCGTCGCCCACTCCCAGTTATAGATTTGGTTGGGGGAATGTATTTTGATTGATTTCCAGCAGCTTAGGACGTGGGGGCTGCTGCGCCACCTGAATGCAAAGAATTGGGTTACGGGATTTAGAAAGAAAAAGACAACATGGCAAAGTACATACTTTTGTATGATCTAGGGTAGATGTGGACTCATTATTGTTATTTGTATGGGTGTCCTTTTCTCGCTATCCCTTCCCCCTCCCATATTATGTCTGTATTTCCTTTCCATCTGCCTCCTGCTTTTTCTCTCCTTGATATTGTCTTTTCTTCTCCTATCTGCCATTCTTTCTCCCTCCCCCACCTTCTCCCCTCCCCCTCTCTTTCGTTCTCTCCCTTAAACACGCGCATGCTTTTAATGTCTTTATTTCTGTCTCTCCTGTCTCCTTTTTACTTTTTCTCTTTCAACAATATTACTCTACCCATTTCTCTTTCTCTCTCTCTTTCTCTCTATCTCTCTATCTCTCTCTTTCTCCCTGTTTCGTTTTTGTGCGTTAACATGTTGGTTTCTTGTTCTATACTTCCATTCCCTCAATATAATTATTACTAGCCTCTATATTTATATTAACGCCGTATTTCGGCCTAAGAATCCATATATTGCATTTATTAATTCTATTGTTTCATTAACACGTACATGAACGAAAAACTCTTCCTTTAAATAATCGTGAATAGGACACACAAAGGCGTAGATAGCTACTTTTAATGCCCAGTCTAAAGAAAGAGGTAAAAGATATGAACAAATTCCTTGAATCCATACTCTTGAATTATTCACTGCAGTAATTGCAGTCTCGTCATCTGTAAATTTGAAAATCTACACTTTGCGCCTTTCCTTTCTACTGGAGCTTACGGATTTAAAGGGATTGGGTATATTTGTCTCAGATTCTGAAACAAAATCTTGGATTTAGCTCATGCTGCAATCATGATTATAAAGCTTTAAGCCAGTCAGGAATCCCATGAATTGTACAAGCTGATCGCCTGTCTGATTAACGATTAGATATTCATGATTGGAATTCGAAATTTCAAAAGTCTAGTTGGGAAAATGAGTATGGTAAAACCCGTCACTCAAAGATGTTTACTTTTTTGAAGCACTTCATGATCATTTTGAAGCGCAATTTTGTTCGGGCATCATTATTACACCATATCACAGACACTGATAACACGTATAGCCATGCATCGAATATTTGTAAAACTGGAAACATTGTTAAACAATGCCTTTGAAAGATAAAGTATAGAAGGTTGAAGAGTCCATACGATCTTTAGTAGATGTGGACTCACTAGCATAATCACAACTACCCTATTCTATTTCTCACACATACTCAACGACACGGAATATCCTCTCCCTCTCGCTCTCTCTCTCACACTCTGTGTTCATTCCAACCTCTATCTCGCTTTAAACTGATACTTTTCTCGTTTGACCCTGTGTTTTATTTTCAGACTATGCTCCACCCAAATTACCTTTCACCCCCCCCCCCCCCCACTCTTTTTTCACAACCCTCAACGTGAGTAGTGTAACGATTGGAGAGTCAATAATTGTTGAGACTTTTTGCAGGGTAAAATGGGGCCATAATTATTAAAGGCAATACCCGACTTAAGTCCATGTCGTCGTCATTATTTTGTCTCCTTTAATCCTCACAATTCGTCGTCGGTCTTACGAACCGGCGAATAGCCCAAATTCGGGTCGAAAAATTAATTTGGACATTTTCGTATATTTGGATAGTGTATGTCCGAATCTATCTAGAAAAAAAAAATTATTACTCAAATCGCTTTATTTTGAGAGTTATGTCATTTTTAATAGTTTGTTATGAACGACGAATAGCATTGCGCGTTCTTACGAACCGACGAATATAGCTATTCGACGCCATTCTGACCGATGTTTATTGTAGCGCGGTCTTACGAACCGGCGAATATCGTCACACGATCAAAGTCTAGCTTCTTCTTCTGTTTCTGAAAGGTGAGTAGAAGTGTAATTATTCATAAAATTTCTTCCTAACAAGAACATTTATAATATATGTTAGGTAATTCTCCAGATTTTTACGTAAAAACTATTTTATAAGCTTGTTCGTGTCACTTATGCCTCAAATTACGTTTCTACAGCCCCACGTACTTGTCTTTATGCGGCCATTCCCGCTAGCGCAGCAGACTGTATGTACTGATACTGGGTCTGCAATTGATGGGGGGGGGGGGGGGGGGGGGATAAGCCATGCAATTTGTCTTCAAGGCTAAAAACTCCTCGATTTCAATATTTTGCGGCAAATTTCCTTTCCTTGTTTATCTTGTTCTAGGCCTACATACTTTGAGGCTGCAATGTTGAGAAAATTACGACGACAAACTGTCAATAAAAGCATATTTTCAAGTCGGTACAAATGAGTAATGAATGATGCCTGTGGCTGTGGCCAATACAGTGGTGTAATTTCGTTCAACCAAATGAAGGGTCATTTAGAAATGAACCAAAATTATTGGGATTTAATAGCTCTAACTTCGTTAGATTAGAGTCTACATCTGGACCTCTAGTCTAGATCTAGCTCAATCTCTATATTTCTAACTTCTAAGTCCATATTTTACCAAGATTTTTAACTGATATTGTTACTGTTAGTAATAATCCAGATCTTAGTTACTGTTACTAGATCTAAGTTACTGTAACTAGATCAATATTTATAGAATATGTAACCCCAAGTCCACGTCGTCAATGAATATAGAACTTACAGATTATATCCTAGGCTATTTAAGAACAGTCCAGGGGTCTCCAGTCTCTCAAACATGTGTACATCTTACTTAGACCTGTCCCTGTATAAATTTTAGATTTTATAGCAATATTTAGACTTTTGATAAATCTTTTAAGTCTATTTGGATGAATCTTATGAGATCATAGGCCGACTGAAGGCTTAATAGGTCCGCAAAATAATATATTGTTGATAAGAGTTCATTGAGGATAAGAGTTCACTGAGGATAACTTTGCCTTATGTATGTGAAATATGTAAAACACTTTTGGTATCTAACTTTAAAGCAATAAGAGAATAGTAGGTGGGAATAATGCATTAAGTGACTGTGAATTGTGACACATGTATTCTCTTTATCTTTTTTCTCTCTCCTTAAAAATGTAGAGGCTGACAATGGAAGGGAGCAGAGATCGCAGTGTCCATTCGGACAAGGATGAGAGTACACATGCTGTCAGCATGGCGGACCTAAAATTCCTGAGGGCAGCAGATGAAGTGGCCTGACGGCATATGACGAGGCACAATTGTGATGATTGAGAAAGAGCAGGAGCCCATGGATGAAGACAGTGACAGTGGGGAGGATGACCCCCGGTGGTTTCTCAGGCAGAACTTGTGGACTTCTACACAAATCTCCCCCATAGCTGAGTAATCTGATTGGTAATGGTCACATGACTGATGGCTAATTGGCACCTTATTTGATTTTTTGTCTTGATACTAAAATTTTTATTCTGTGTTTCAGGAAGCAGGGATGGTCTACTTTATTGTGTAATGATTGACATGTAAGTATATCAAGATTGTTAATTAGCATCAACGTTTTAGGTTTGATGGACCTACTATAATAGCCCCTTGAGTCTTGAAGTCTTGGACTTTTTATTACCAAAGATGTTTGTTTCTGCAGATTCAGTGTCAGGTTTCTCTTCAGAAAACTCTTTTTAATATTCTTCTGACTGTCTTATCATGCATGGCTAAAGAACTTTGAGTGTAGTTTGGTGTAGGTATTGGTGATAATGATTTATTTTCCCTGCATCATACATAATGTTTTCTACTTTCAGGTTGAATAAACTCATTGAACGGTCTTGTTAGGAAAGCTGTGTATATACATTTAGGTCTGATTTTCTCTGTGGTATTCAGGTGATTGAATTAAATGTGAACAGCTAGTTTATTCAGTCTTTGGACAAACATACATAGCTATTGATTTGCTGAAGTCTTAAGATTGTTTGGGTTGACATAAATAGAAGGAATGATTCAATAGCTAATATGTCAGGTGAGCTTGGACACAATGCAGTTGCTTAGAGTGCTAATAGAGTCAAAGGATAACACAGTTGCTAGTAGAAATTGATCCATTTGGACTGCTAAAACCAAAAAGAGTACGCTTCCATTAAAGGTTAGAAAAAGAAAAAATCGAGACTAATATACATTATTTCTTTGTCTGTTCTTTTTATTATTATAAGTACAATATTTGATACAAATACATAGTTTGAAAGCAAATACATTTGCTTTATATTTGAAGCTTACTGAAAGCTAATCTTGTGTTTCTTTTACTTACCGTATTTTCATATACTCTATCAAAGGATATTGGAAATTAGCCATACATTCATCCACATTTTGGTAAACATAGCAATCCGATCATTTTCCCTCTTGTCTCATAATGATGCTGTATTAGATTATAATAATATTTGATTATAAAGTGCGGAGGTAGGTACATTACAAGTCATATACAAAAGTTAGTGGCAAGGTTCTGAATTTGTATAAGCATCTTATATTTCTAACTTTTGAAACAAAAGCTTGGATGGTGTTCTGAATGGGCTAAAAGAGATATACTGGGGATCAAAGTGTCTTTGTTTAAAACAAAATACTTACTTTTGTATGTACATACTTATTTATGATTTGAAGTTCTTTAAAACTAAAGGACTAATGATTATTAATTTCAACAAAAGAGGTTTCTTCCATATAACCAGTTAGTATTGAATGTTTGAAATATAGTCATCTGTAAATATGCTCAAATTAAAGAAGTCTGTTGAGTTTGGTAAATTAATTTGTATTAACTTATTGATATCAATATGTATGAAATTCATGTCTTGCCTGTTTCCACCCCTCATCCTCTTATTTTCATTATCTTTTTTTAATAATATTTCCCCTCCCTGTTATCTTTGAAAACGAAAATTCTTCTGCTCTGTCCTTCTCCCTATTTCTGTACTCTGTTTTTCCTCTCCTATTCCTCTTTTCTGGTTTAATTCTCGCTCTCTTGTATACATGTCTCTACATACTTTGCTTTGATTTTTTTTTTCTTCCAATCTTCTTATTATCTGCTTTTTCTTTATCTCCAACTATTCAAAATCTGATTTACAAAAGTATGCTGTCTTCTATTGTTGTGTATTTTCTTTCTCTTTTTCATGCACATTTTATGCTGAATCGTTTGTCTCATGTATAGCATGCTATATGTATTTCTGACTTAATATTATGTTAATTGAATTAAAGTCAAATTATACTAGAATTTTGGAATATGCAGTCACGCATTTAGCAAATGATGGTGGCTATTATCGAATTTGTGATAAAAGAGAACATCATAAATAAGGAAATATTTTTCAATATAGTATTAACAGATTTTCTTTCGGCGATAAAACTAATATTGATACGAAAATGCAGATAAAGAAAGGATGTTTTGTAGATATGCTGTAACTTCATTCTGGTTTCAATTCTATAAACACAAATTCATATTCACATACTTGTAAATATTGAATCAAAACTGAAAACAGAATACTAGACATTTAGGAATATGTTTTTCTAAATTATGTGTCTCCAAACTTCTTGAATATATGGTATTGATTTAAATTGATTAAATCTAGAGATTGAAGTACTTATATTCATGTCTTTATCAAATGTTAATGGATCCTTATGAAATAGGTATACATTGATGGATTGAAAACGATATGATTATTATTATAAAATTAACCTTTTTAAAATTAAATATGAATAGGTGGATTGAAAAGAATATGATTGTGAAATTGACTTTTATTGAAATTTTGAAATAAACAGACTTCCTGTGTATACTTTTGTGTTCACTTTGTCTCGTTTATTTGAAAGGGATGTTCATATATCTTAAAACAGGCGTGTGAGAGAGGATGAAAGTGGATTTGGGAGAATCGATATGATGAGAAAGAAATGGGAGCATGTTGGACTCCTTAGGCTATCACCTTTTCTTCCCTTAACCCTTGTACACCTGGGACTAAAACTTCATGATAGACGGTGCCATATACAAAATGCCTATTATTATTATGAGAAAGAAATGGGAGCATGTTGGACTCCTTAGGCTATCACCTTTTCTTCCCTTAACCCTTGTACACCTGGGACTAAAACTTCATGATAGACGGTGCCATATACAAAATGCCTATTATTATTATGAGAAAGAAATGGGAGCATGTTGGACTCCTTAGGCTATCACCTTTTCTTCCCTTAACCCTTGTACACCTGGGACTAAAACTTCATGATAGACGGTGCCATATACAAAATGCCTATTATTATTATGTGAATGAAATGTGTATACTTAATTCAAATATATTACTGGATGAGCTACAATGGAGACTTAAACAAAGCAGGATGAATAAGGAAATTAAAAAGGTAATATCGATCTTGGTCAGACAGAAATCAGAATTAGGGGTGGGGTACGAGAGATAGAGAGAGGGGGGGGGGGAGGGGTGAGAAGAAAAGACAATTGTAAATGAGCCTGTACATATCTCAGGACGGTGGTGAATTTTAATAAAAATAAACAGACTTCCTGTGTATACTTTTGTGTTCACTTTGTCTCGTTTATTTGAAAGTGATGTTCATATATCTTAAAACAGGCGTGTGAGAGAGGATGAAAGTGGATTTGGGAGAATCGATATGATGAGAAAGAAATGGGAGCATGTTGGACTCCTTAGGCTATCACCTTTTCTTCCCTTAACCCTTGTACACCTGGGACTAGAACTTCATGATAGACGGTGCCATACAAAATGCCTATTATTATTATGTGAATGAAATGTGTATACTTAATTCATATATATTACTGGATGAGCTGCAATGGAGACTTAAACAAAGTAGGATGAATAAGGAAATTAAAAAGGTAATATCGATCGTGGTCAGACAGAAATCAGAATTAGGGGTGGGGTACGAGAGATAGAGAGAGAGGGGGGGGAGGGGTGAGAAGAAAAGACAATAAGTAAATGAGCCTGTACATATCTCAGGACGGTGGTGAATTTTAATAAAAATTGATGTTCCGTATATTTATGAATACACCATCATATTACACACATTGATAATTATTTGCCATTTCCCTTCGATTTGATGAAATGATTCCCCAAACAATGTTTTCCCTCTGTAATAAGTAAACAAGCATTTGTACACGTACTGCGAATCACAAAGTTTGTTGACCCACATAGACGCGCGTGTTATAGCCACACAGCGTTCGTTCTTACGAACCGGCGAATAAGCGTCGAATAGGTATTCTCTGACCGCGCGTACAAGCTGTTCGTTCTTACAAGCGCTGAATAAGCGTCGAATAGCGTATAACGTGAACGCGTTAGACAACTTTTCGTTTTTACGAACCGGCGAATAAGGTTTCTCGGCTTATAACTCGATTATTTTATAAAGATATAAATTGATACATATATGATATTGAAGGGCAGATCCCACACGTTTTTGCTGTGTAAATATTGTTCGGAAATATTAACCAGAATCACAATGAAATCATCGTTTAAAAAGGGCTAAAACTTTAAATGCGTCTTTCTCGAAACTATGTTTACGCGCACTGGGAGGCTATTCGCCGGTTCGTAAGATCGACGACGAATTAGGGGAGAGCGATATAATCAGAAGACAGAAAAAAAATCCGGCAACTGACTCAGACAAAGTTTGTTTACTTCAAACGAATTGCCCCAAAACATGGATCAACTTCAAATATGATAAGATAACATCAATGTACAGACGCTATTAAATAACGGGGATATAATCTACGGCATGTATCGTATTTCTCGATCCAGGATTCGGCTGTCAATCGGATTATTTTACGAAAAACAATTCTGAGAAAATACCGCGAATCTTGTTTTCTTGCGGTAGGTATATCGTCTCTTGGGTCATATTTTTTTACTTTTGTTGTCATTTTTAAATCTTGGTGAAGGGATTGAGTTGGTTTTTAAGCTGACAGGTAATCTGGGCCGATTTCATATGAAGAGACGCAACTCCTATAATCTTGCTATGTCCCATAATCACCTCGCTATCCCTCTCTTCAAAGTCATTTCAATTTTCCTTATTTTTTTCCCGCCCAAATCTGACACCCGATCGCTGTCTTGTGCTGCGAGCCTCGGCCTGCAGGCACCGTTAATTTCCTCCCGGCCTCGCCTGCTATCGCAGGGGGTCTCGTGCGTGATGTATTTCGGGTAACCCCGTCCCACAATGGCCAATTAAACGCAGGCCCCAATTGCATTGCACGTCGTATATCGTGACGGTTGGCGGGAATTAACGGCCGTCGTGGCGTATGGTGAAAGAAAGCAGAGGAAATGAGTTCTGTGTAAATTGCACTTGAAGTACCACAGGTGGTGACGTGTGAGTCCTGATCAGACATTTGTTGTTTCGGACAAGCACTAACATTTTCTTTGTTGTTATTGATTTGAATCTCAGACGAGTCTTGTGGTTTCATTTCACGGGGAGTACATATAAACAAAGAGATTGGACTCTCCCCTCCATTTCCTTATGAACTTATTGATTTAATTATGATTACGGCGCCAGTTTACACATGGCATTCCTTGTTGAGTGTTCTGTTCGGTTCGATTAAACTTCCAGTGCAGTTTCATTTCATTTTCTATTTCACTGCATCTCGTATTTTATTTTGTTACACGTCAACACCTGTTTCCCTCGTTAATTATTGTCTACCTTTACCTTCTTTAGGTTTGCCAATCGGAAATGGCTGCATCCATCTTTGATTTCGTGTCTGCGTCTCAGTCCCTCTTTTTAACACAGTCCGCCCCCTCTGACCCTATATATATATATATATATCTCTCTCGATCTCTCTCTCTCTCTCTCTCTCTCTCACACACACACTATCTCTCCCTATTCCGCCGACTTTGTATTTACCTTTATTCCTCACATTTACGAAAACAAATTTCTTCCTCCTATTTTTCTTACTGGACGCGTAATTGGAATTGCCCTTGAGAATTTTGCGTGATGTGCGCTAGAAACTCTATTTAAATAAAATTTCAAAAAACAAAAATAGGTAGAAAGGTTTTAAAGATAAAGGTGAGTTCTGGTAATGCGATTGCATTGTGAAAGAAAAGGTGTGGAATGGATCAGAAAAAGTTGATCATGTAGCATGTAAGTATTGGTGTGCACTGTAAGGTTCTGGAGTCATCAAAAACATAATAAATTTGGCCCAGTCTTTGTAAAGTAACAAGCACTGTACACAGAAAGATGTATATGGGACTACACAAATGGTGTCGGGGCTAGTACTAACTGATTTTCTTATCTTTCTCTGCTCATTACTCAGCCAATATATGTTTTCTTCCAAAATTGTTTGGCACATGACATTTGTTTGTAATCTTGAACATTCAGTGTAAGTTTCGTTTGATTCTGTGAGAATTCATTTTCTTTTTTTAAAACCAGAACTCAAGTTTATCTTTAAACAGCCATGTGCGTCACAATTGACAAAATAATGATACCTTTAAATTGACATATTGCATAATTCTTTTATGATTTCTAAAGGCATAACAGCTTTATTTCTCGAAAGTCTCGGTTATCGACCCTGTTCAAATGTAAGATGTCATAACATGAATGCCATTGTACGCAATTTAAATGCTGATGACAAACAATGAAATTCTTCTTTTCTCAAATGCACTTCAAACTTCATAAGATGTGCATACTCGGATTTCCAAGAAATACATTGCAACTACTTTTTCGATAAAGAATACGAAGTGCAACAATTATTTTCTGCCTTTTGAGCGGTAACGGACTCCTAGGATTAGCAAGTTCTCTACTAAAGGTTACTCTTCATATCAATCGAAATGGAATCGTATTAAACTCTGAATTTTCTGAAGTATCAAGATTACGTAGGCAGATGAACAAATGAACTTGACAGTTTGACATTGAAACTCGGATCAATACAGTGTCTTGATCTACTTGCATCATGTTAAAAGATGTTTGCCCTCGCAAGTTCTAGCTTTCAGATATATGATAAGCATTACTTTGTCACTGTGGAAGAACCAGGATTGTCATATATGTTTAGGGGCGACACCCCTAAACGACATATATATGAGGGTAATAATAATAATAATAATAATATTCCGCTTATATAGCGCTTTAATACAAATGTCTCCAAGCGCTTTACAGATACACTCGCACTGTTATTATAATCATAGTTATTAGTATATTAATAATTATTGATCTAATTAATCTTATTATCACCATCATCAATATTATTGACGATAACATTGCCGTTAAAAAAAATGCTCTTAGGTTTATGACAGATGTCCCCTCTGCCCCGTCGAGGCACAACGGTTTTTTATCGTCGCCAGATTTCTTTTACAAGAGTGACCTTTTGTCGATGAGCAACGTCCATATGGATAATCCCCACGTACGAGTGGCGATCCATACATTATGCAAATGAGGTGTCTTCATCGAGCATATTGTCTATTATTCAATCTGCTTCGAATGGTATTCGAGTCCATCCAAGTCTTAGCTCTGTTTTCGTTGCGTCTGTGATGAGTAAACCAAGACGGGTGTTTGGACGTGCGAGATCCGAGAAGATTTGCGTTCGAGTGTTTAGGATGAGTGGGGAAAAGCAAACTGAGCCGATACATAACAGATGCCGAAGGTTCGGGCGAGGGCGGGGCGTGATCCGAAAAATGAGGAGGGGCGGCATAACATGTACCGTTGATAGTTTTCTACGTGACGTGATGGAAATTGTTCGAAACTATGATAACTGTCTGAATTGGAGTCAAATCAGAGACAAAATGAAGTCTGCATGTAGGCCTATTAAAGATTTCACTTTGATCCGCATAAGGTGTGCGTATGATAATGTGTGTGGGGGTGGAGGGGGGAGTGTATAATGTAGTCATCATTCAAATTACATGAACGAAGAATGGGGTTAGGGTGGTGTAAACTATAAGGAATATATTTGATAGTATATAGTTAAAATGGCTAACTCTGTTTATTAGCAGTCTGAAAGCAAGGCTAGGCCAGGTCGGAGTGGGGCGTATTGGCTTGTTTGAAATATCATTAATATGTATTTCCCCATTGTCAAAATTATCGACAATAAATTGACCTTATGAAACTTATTATATTAATGAACCTTATGTGTAACTCTTTTTGTGTGTTTAATTTTGATCTGAATCAATGGGGTCGTGTGACGTGTTTAGTAGTGGATTTCGAATTGACATCCATTTTGTTTAAACATTCTCTGTGGAAAACTATTATTCATGTTGCATTGGTGGTTATTTTTTCCCTGCAAATCCGAATTTATTCAATGAAAGTGTAGGGTAACCTCGTACAAAAGCTTAAGTTTGGTCGGTCTAGGGTTTAAGATTTAATGTGATATTTAAAAAAAATGTGAGTCAGGCAGTCTCATAATATAGTTAACAATGTTAAAAATGTATTGACTTTATTTGAATCTCTGTTTGACTTTTCTTGGGGTAGTCTGAATCGGACATGACCGGTTTAAGTCTATTTTCTGTTCACCTGGAGAAATAGGTATCCGTAAACTAAGGGTATTTACTTTGCTGTGTATTCCGCAGCAGACACTATTAGTTTAACGGGCAAATGTCAACTTGTGATCCAGAGCGAATGTGGTCGAGTGCAGTGACAACTGCCATGTTCGCACGGCACCAGGGCCCCGTTTCACAAAACTTGTCATCAGTGACAAAATGATAGTTTCTGTTATAAGCTACTAAAATCCTTGTTTCTGATTGGTTATCAGCATATTTGTCACTGATATTTGTCATTTGACATTGAAAAAAGGCTTTGTGAAACAACCTCCACCCTCCAGTATTTTCAAACTTTAAAGGGCGAGGGTCGTCAGTTTCCGTGTGCAGAAGGTCTTCATTCGCTGACGTCAGAAGTGGTGAAAATACATTGTACCATTACTGGGCGTACAAGTCTGCATACAGCAGACCCGTAGTCCCATCGAGAAATACCCCCTAGTCTCTCGGGGAGTCTTCGGGTGGAGGAAATGTAAGATAATTGAATTTACCATATGGGGCGGATGGGTCAGGTTGAAAATGCAGAGCATTACGTAAGGCATGTTGGTCATAAAACAGGAGGCTTATCCTGGTGATTGACAACACTTGTCATTTGGTAAACACCCGAATGGTGTCGAATTCCCCATGGAAGCCCACTACTATGCATCTTTAAGTTTACCATGCCTCGAAGATTTAAAGACCCATAGTCGTGGGTTCTCTTGGGAAATTTTCACTACGCCTGTTTTGATAACAATAACTGTCAAACATCAAGAGTTTACTTCACTTTACGTCTTACAAGTCTTACGTAATTGCACAGCAGCCTCCAGCAATCGCCTCGCAAGGAAAGTTCATCTTATCATGCACTGCCCTTACTCGACATTTGAATATCGAGTGTCGCTGCCAAGGTGACCTGTACGCACATTAATTGGTAATTAAACTACATTCAATGTCAGAGAATTTTGATGTATTGGGTATGGAAACAGACGACTCTGTGTCGTTTATAAACAACGACCCTCTGACAAAGACTCGGGTTCACACGGCATCATAAATAAACAATAAATTGTTTGAGTTTTAAAGATAAAAACCAGTTATGGTCATGCGATTGCATTGTTCAAGAAACGTTGTGGAATCGATCAGAAAAGGTTGATCATCTAGCATACAAGTGTTGGTGTGTACTGCAAGGTTCTGGAAACATCAAAATGATAAGAAATTTGGCCCAGTCTTCGTAAAGTTACAAGCACTGTACACAGACAGATGTATAATGGACTACGCACACGTGCGCGACACGTGCGTTTATCTCTCACAGGCCATTATATAAGCTAATTGACCAAATATATCAATTAGTAGGCGGTTTCCCGGCAACATAAATTTTGTTATCATCATGTATTAGTCAAAACATATTCTTTCACATGATTGGTAATAAGAGCTTCCATTTCATTTTTTGAAATTGGGGCGTTTCCATTACTGGTCTTCACCTTTAAACTACAAGCTTGGCAAGCAGGCAATACAACTACACCTTGCGAAACACCAAATATAAGTGCGTCCACACGGCACAAAACTTCCGACGTGGACTCTCGCAACTTGTGTGGTTTAATAGTTCGAGTTTCCAAACCACGAGTTCCCCCCAACATAAATTTAAACTACAAGATAACTTTGAAGTTTAAAACCACAATCTAAACTTAAAATTCAAGAACTCTCATGTGAACCTCTCTTCTATTAGCTTTACAGGCAAACGTCAACACGTGATGTTGAGTGAATCTAGTCAGGCGCAGTGATACTGTTTTGAAAACGGTATGGAATCGATACTAAGATAATGCCTCCTGTTACCGGCGATTACAACCTCTACTTGACATCCGTGTTATTTAAACAAGACGCTTCTCCTGATTATTGAGACAGTTGAAGAGGATATATCCATAGTATATTGTCTGGCGTGTGTCTTTGGAAAAGACAAAATCCAAGAGCCTCGATCAGTTTTTTTTTCACAATATGTTTTTTCTTTAAAAATAGAAGGCCACCAAAACATGCCAAAGTTCTGAAGAAAAAAACCTTGACGTATTTCATTTTTGGAGAATATGGTATACTTGTAATGAGCTGTAATTTTTTTCTTGGTAGTATTTTGTGTTTTAAATGGGTAGGATGTGAAAGCGGAGCTAGCCTTGTGACAATAAGTAATGCATTTGTGTTACGTTTTCAGATTAGGGGATGTGCTTGGAAATCACGCTCCCCTTCTGTACATCGATGGTTGATTGCTCTGAAAGAGATAGAACGGCATATATTGTCACAGCCTTCTGACAAGTATGCAATTAGCTGTCAATTGTTTTCTCTCTTTTTTTTCCCTTCTGTATTCTCTTCTCCATCTCCTCTCTCTCTCTCTCTCTCTCTCTCTCTCTCTCTCTATCTTTCCTTTTCTCTCACCGACATACAAGCACAGGCACACTAATCTATCTTTTTAAATTGTATGTTTTGCCCCCTCTGTCTGTCTGTCTCTCTCTCTCTTTCTCTTTCTCTCTCTCTCTCTCTCTCGTTCTCTCCATCTTTCTCTCCTTCTCTCTCCATTTATCTGTCTCGCTGTCCATTGATCTTTATCCCTCTCTATCATCTCTCTATGTTTTCTATATCTATTTTACTGAGACTTGTTGTTCATCTTCAGAAATAAAAAAGGACCATTTTAGCATGTTCCTTTTCCCCTTCCTCTGTCTCTCTTCTTTCCCCCGAATCAATCACTTTTGAACTTCGGAAGGTGCAAGGTAATATCAGGTCGTGCTATTAATAATTGGAGTGATTGTAGAAATCATGACAACATTCCTCGATATTTGTAAAAAAAAACAAGAAAAGCGAAACGCGCCACTAGAGAATGATCAGCGGTCGCGGACCAAATCGATGATTTTTTTTTCGAAACTGTCTCGCGGGAAAAGGTAAAGCTTTGATTGTCTATCTCGCAAAGAGCGACGGTACGATGCACTTAAATCCCTCCTCTCGACCTTCAGGCGATCTCTTTCAATCATGTTTACACATTGTTGCAAACAAGAGGCCCCCAGGGGGATGTCCGAAAAATGCATCTTGATTGGCGCCAAAGCTTCATCGCCGGCGCAGCAGGATCAACATGTGAGACGCCATTTTGGCAACAGGTCTTTTTTTTACAATGGGCGGTCCACACTTTCCCCTTTCCCCGGATATGAAATATTTTTATTTTAGCACGGCCTTATTGACTTATTGACAATCAAATATGTGCATGCAAGATCTAGATTAATATAGAGCATGACCTGATACTTGTTTTGCATTGACTAAAGTATGAGTAAATTTGAGGTTCAAACACCTAGTGGCAAGGGGGTGTGGTTCTGTGTGGGGGTTTAAGATTGGTAAAAAGCGAGGGAGAATAGGCGAATGTCCCTTTTTCATGATTTTTTTTAAAATATGGTTTTAGTTCTCTCTCTCTCTCTCTGGGGTGTCATTACACTTAAGAAAATAAAACTTAATTTAAGATTGAACATCTTCTAAGTATTTCTTTGATTCTTTGCCGAAGTACAACTTCATATTTTTAGTTAGCATGTCTATAATTACTTTGAGAAAAAGACACACACCCACACACACACACACACCAATACCAAATAAATAAATACAATCTGATCCGTTGTTTTTTATTTCGAAGTATGGGCCGTGTATAGACATGACTCGATTTCTATAAACCTGTTTAGAATACAAAACATTTAGCAACAACTGTGAAAAAATACAATATTCCTCTGATTTATACAACCGAATCAATACATCTTATAAACTGATTTATATGAACCAGTAATGATACAAAGCAGTTGACAAAGGCGTATACTGCATGTAATTTTAACATAACTTTCGTAAATACAACAACAATAACTCATAGTGATGTAGAACTAAATTGTATTAACTTTTCCACAAATTAAAAACAAATCAATATTGGTGAAATTGCGGTTTATATACTATAACATTCTTTAAATACAGCGTTGCCACTTAGAAACAAACTCTCAGAAAGAAGAGGGAAAAAAAATCGCGATTTTGAGATGTAAACGATTAAAATATCTTGAGGAAGATTCCTTAATAATTCGAGTACAGTTGAACCATCTCAACGATCTTTCAGCAGACTTTCTATGTCGAACTTTTGTTGATGAATTGCTTTGATTTTACCAATAATAATAGTGGGTTCTTGTAAAGTGCTCATGACAACACTCGTGGTACTCCGCAATCATTAGCAAGGCTGCCATTATGTGGTCTAGCATTCAGGGAATTAATTCCTGCCAGGTATCCATTTAGGTGGATGGTGGCAAATGTCTTGCCATTTGTACCGCTGCGGTACTCGAAGCGCGAACCATGTGATCAACAGTCCAGTGATGTATCCACTAGACCACGACATATCTAAACCAATGTCATTATTTGTGATTGAATGTGAAGTCAGTTCGGTATCTAGAAACGTACACCTCATTCACAGAGTCACACCGTCAAAATAAATCTTACCAACTCTCGGCCCTTTGTCGTAATGTAAGTTCTTGCTCTATGTGATAACGGTCTTTCGACCGTCTCCTCGATGTGGTTGAGGTACTTGAATAGCATTTTTTTTTTAAAGTCATTTTGACAATATGTTATATTATAAATGTTGCGTATCATAGCTCCTGAGTCACTACCAATTCATGTTCCCCATTTGACCTTCTTTAATCTAATATAATTGATTTAACTCATTTGGAGATCGGAAAAGTCTCTTGAGAATACATACGCAAGAGACAGTATTGAACGACGTGAATTGAATACCGTTGTATTAACAGTCTCCTAGACTAGCGATGCCCTTTCGGCGTTTCTTTTCGTAGCTGCTTTTCAGAACGGAACTCGTGGCGACATATCGACAGATATCGCACGGGAGACAATGTACAGATGCCATGCAAATCTTATTAAACGTTCTCCAAATTGAAATGTCTCGGCATGAGCAATTTGGCTCGTTGAATTAGCGTAGTTAATTTGCCAAAGCTGACTATGAATGTTCAATGTACAGCCTTGCTACTTCGGGGGAAATGACGTAGCAACCAATTCATTATGGCCGATTCGGGTGATTTCATTAATCTTTCTTTGAACCATTTTAAATAAGGCGGATGGAGGTCAGTAAATCTCGACCAAATATTCATTGTACTGATTTTTTTCTTCTAAACGAAGAGAGGCGCTTTCAAAAGAAGTAACTAATAAGGTTAATATATGTCCTTAATTAATTTTCTGTGTAGTGTACTTTCGAGCCGCCATTTTGGGTGGTATAAAACGTAAGTCTCTTATACTATGAATAGTCTTCTTCATCCCCTGGGCGAAGAATGAATACTTTAGTATTTACTTCATGATAACACACTAAGAGCAAAGCGCTCCAATCAGCTTTTGAAAGAAGACCATTGCTGCAGCAAACCTGCAATCTCTTCAAAGGCAACATAGAAGTCTACGTCTTATTGTTCCCGCAATGCCGGAAGCCTAATACGGGTCTCGTTGAACATCCACCGTATCAGACCAATTCAACAAACACATTACCATCACTTTAGAAAGCTCACAATGTGATACGATCAGGGCACAATCACTGCACCTATTATCGACCCATGCTCAGCCGATCAAGTCCAACATGGCACTGTGACCTAATTTCCTCCGCATGTCTCATGTGTGTCTCACCTTCCCCGGTTAACCATTCGCCCTATTCCTCGCCACAATTGCACAATTAATCCACTTACGGCTGCCCAGGCATCGCGTTTCAATAAAAGTTCATTGCCAGGAATAGAATGCCATTCCAAACTCTATCGCTTGCAATTGCTATCAAAAGGGCATTTTACTCCATTTTTTCCTTCTTATTCTTCTCCTTCTGTCAGCGGGTAGGCAACCACTAATGTGCCTCGGAGTAACGTAGAGTCTTTGCCCAGAATCGTGAAGCATTTGGTACGGGATACTATGTCCTTGCACTTTTCACCCAGAACATGACTGATGCAGTGAGCTGTGAGCAGGACTGGTATTACCAGTAATTAAGCAATATAGGGGGAATATGTTGTATTTATAAACATAAACCTTTTCAAAACGTACGTTTTAAATATTATTCATATAAATTTTTCCACAAACACATGGATACTTCATATTGATGATTATTATCGTAGCGGTTATGATGAAAAACAGGCATTTATACAGACGTATATTCAAACGTGTATGCTTCACACAACAGTGTGTATTCAACAGTGAATATACTGTTGTTCTTAAATTCAATATTTACAAGGACATCTTCAGTATACATGTAACCTCTTTTTCAGTTACTTTCGTTGTTTAGTACTAAGCAAAAAGTTCACAAGAAACAAATGTAACTGATGATAGAAACACAACAGTCCAGTGTTAACCACTCGTATAATACGATCGAGAAGTTAAATTAAGAGAAATGTCAAAACCTTAACGTTTGGATTCCGTATTAACAAGCCATATATAGTTTACGATCGCGCATTTCAAAAGGTGATTGTAAAATGCTTTTGAAATAGCCGTGGGTTTAAATTTACTCGAAATTCTTTGCGTTCGTGTTCAAAACCAGCGTATGGCAATTTAAAAAATAACATGTGCGTCACCTATTGAAATAGACGAGCAAGGCAAATTCATGATCTCTATAAGAAAATCAACAGGAAAATTAAGTTGCTCTTGTGTCTATTTCTTGAAAGTCTTCTCAATCGTGTTGCGTTCTGAAAAGGGAGAATAATTAAGGAATTCGTGCAGGACAGGGTATTGTATACTGATTTCCTATCACCAATAATTTTCTTATCTTTCTGTGTCACAGAACTGTCTCACATAGTCAACAATGAATGCTACATTTATTTGATAAAGTTATTCCAGCTTGTAATCTCCTGTGTAAATTGATTGATTGATCGGTTGGTTATGTTTTGATTTTCCATCCAAAAACAACAAAGCATTATGCATTGTACTAAACAGTCAAATTTATTTTATGGAAATGAATAACTCTAAATCTTAGTAATTGTTAACACGAAATAATGTTCTGTAAATCATACCGGAAATGAAAAGTGAACCTACTTAAAAGCTTGACTTGTTGAGTGTCGGTTCACTGGAAACTCTATCGTCAGTGACAGAACTGAATACTACAATAAGCGGAACTCTATGAATAATTCAGGTTCGAGGACCTTGAAATTTGAAACCTCAATGTCATTGACCGTCTCGATGGCTGCCCAAGTTCGCCTCCTCGAGTTCCATTTTCCAACGGATTGAATATTCCGTAGCCATCACCGTATGGTGGAAACCCCCTTTAGCATGCATAGAGAGGAACGATCCAGCCGCATTCGACTTGAGATTCAGGGGATTCAAGAGCGTTGCCTTTCAGAAGTGCGTCTGAAGTGGTGTCCTCAAGGAAGTCCCTTTGTTGCGTAGCGTCCGCTCCCTGAGGCGCGCGTACATACGCTGGAATCACATACACGATGAATTAAGAGCACTAACTAAGCACGTGGCTTCTCTTTTGGCGAAGGTTGTGAGACGGACCCAAAGGCTATGTGGACAATCATCAATTTCGCGGGAAGGTTCACAGCTGATCTTAGATAATTCCCTGCAAGACATGGTACCCGATATCGGATGTACCTCAAGTAGGACAGGGGACCTTCAAACTCAAATAGATATTGACAGTGAGCTTCTCATTGTATTTTGTCTTTTCCCTCACTTCGTGAAAGCAGCTTTGTAAACATATCGAGGACGGTGTAACTTGTATTTAAAAGCCTGACAGAGAGTGAACCTGCTCATTCCAGAAGGATTTACTCCATGTATTCCGTCTGTCTTAACTTTCTAATTTTGTATTTTGGAGACCTCGTCATGGTGAGTTGAGTTCAAAACGTGTTATACCTGTGTATTCGCAAAGCTGCTTGTCTGATTGATTAATTTGGACAATTTTGTGTTAATGTTTTAAATGCCACGCAAAATAATCTCACTGTGCATGGGATAGATACACCAAAGGCTTCAAGATTATTTGACTGTTTCCGGTGCAATTTTAATCCTTACCGGATGTTAAAAGGGTTATCATGGAGCTAATAAAGACCGGAAATAAGTCATTTTGCAAAGCGCTTGTGGTGCCACAAGCAAGTGTGGCAAACGAGCAACCGTGCAACGACGCGAAGAGAGCAATTGAATTGTTAGAAGCTCTATTATGAATATATTGAAATAAGTCTTTATATCATGGTTAATTCCAGAGCAAGCTATATTGATGCATATTTCACGCATAAGTGATTAAAATTTGAAGAGAGGAAATGAAGTATTTCGTCTACGTCTGATTGTCAGCGAAAACTAATTCAATTAATACAATTATGGAAATGCAAGCACTACTTTAAAAAACCAAAGCTTGTTATTCCTAGCTCATTTTTCCTGCTTGCGGTGTCATATGAAAGGGCAGAAACTCAACTTTCTAGAAATGTGATTTTTCTCTTTGAAATTCAGATACCGTCCGCTAAATGACTTTTTGGTTTCCTCTGATTTTAATCACTCATGCGTGAAAAATGCATCATATGAGTTGCATCAAATGATTATAAATGTGACTAAGTTAAGATAAAAAATCGATAATTCTCGGTTTCGTTATTTCTGGGACGCACTGTATAGGAAGATACTGAGCAGCTAAAAACCTCTCTTTATCGATATTACTACCTTGTTGTATTACTTTAATACGTCTTTGAATTTAATATGAAGCATCATTGGAATTCTCTTTGCCATGGGGAGAATGAGATTGGCTCACATTCTTCGCATTGGCGTATCCATACCCTTGCTGCGAGCGTACCGTCGAGATAATGTTCCAGTATTTCTTGTAATCAACAGACCTCGTTAAGTTACAAATTATCCATACTCCCGTCTCTCTCTCTCTCTCTCTCCCCTCCTCTCTCTCTCCCTTCCTCTCTTTCTCTCTCTCTTCCTATCTCTCTCTCTCTCTCTCCCTATCTATCTCTCTTTCTCTCCGTATATATATTTATGTTCTCCCTCTCTCTCATTCCCATCTCTATCTTCTGCCTTTCTCTTTTCTATGTCTTGCTGTGTTCTCTCTTATCTTTGTCTTTTCTCCATTTCATTCTCCCCTCTCCCCACCCCATCTCTCTCTCTCTCTCTCTCCCTTTCTCTCTCTCTCTCTCTCTCTCTCTCTCTCTTTCTTCTTGTCATGTATATCTTATCTTCCGTCTCTCATTTCTCCATCCGGAGTTATAAGCGGAAATAAACTTTGTTTAACCCGATGGATTTTTCTGGGGTATTGTTGTTGACACTCTGCTTCAATTCTCCTTTTTCTATTCTGTAATTACCACCTGATAAAAGATAATCTACTTCCATGTCTCCTATTTCTTCCAATAGGAACAGTGTTTCATCTTTTTTTAATCTAGACATTTCTGGAGTCAACAAAAATATAAATTGATGTAAACGTTTTATTTTTAACCGAGAAAATATATATTTGTAAACAGATTGCTATCGCTTTTTACCTTTCAGCAAATACAGACAAGACCTAAAAGAATTTGCCTTTGTGGTAACAATTTATTTTTAGTTTGTACATTATGTCACTCAGCAAGCGGTCGATTATTATCTTGCAGCCCATAATGACTTGGTGATTTTCTTTCAATGGAAAAATGTTATGCAAAGTATTTAAAATGTTTAAGATTTCTTGCCATTTATTTTTAGTAGTTTATATATTAATTAAATCATAATAGAATTGGTTGAATATAAAACAAAATATTGCTTTTGAAATACATCCAGATATGGCTGTTTCTCTAGGTTTATACCACATGTCTGTTTAAATCCAATTTACTCATATGATTGTGTGTCGGTTTTCTTTTTTAGTTTTGTATGTGATGTGCAGCAATCCCCGATCATTTAAATGGTTCTGTATGACCTCACAATACACTACCTTATCAACCTTTCCAATATACTTTTAGACAGATTTTGTTAATACATTTGCATGATCGCTTTACATCCCTACCTTTAAAGCGCTTTGGTTTAATGTTTTGAATTGCTGCCTTCCCAAGACCCTTAAGAAAACTACTGTAGGCAAACTAGCCAATTTTGGTTAAACGTAATGACTTATGTTGAGGAGCATACTTATCGAGTTACACTTCCACAACTCGCTGTTCCAGCATAACTCTAGCATACGCAGATATCGGGATATACTTACTCCTAAAAAAAAACACTTTGATTTGCATTTTATGTTACTCTATAAAACCTGCATACCAAGGGAAATCATAGAAATAGTCGTATTTGCGTCTGATTCTCTGAAACGTTTTGTCTGAAGATTTCTTTTCGTGTAATATGACTTTCTCGATATTTCTTATCTCATGCGTCTTTCACGAAATTTTTCTTTAAGACTAAGTACTGTGGCTGATCATTTTTGTTAATTGATTCTTTGGTTTCTGATGTTTGTTATTTTATTTTTAGCCCAGTTTAGTAAGCTATAATCATGAAATAAATGGTTGAATATGAACACGGCCTGGCATTATAGCGGTGCTTACGCAACAGGTCTTTTGTCGCATCGCTATCAACATCGCGCGGCTGCGGTCACCGCCTGCAGAAAGCACGCGGCCCATCCAACTTCGGCGTTTCAATCTCGGCGGGTCGGGTATCATGAGCGATGGAGCTCGCCCAAGGGCGTCCATACTCAATTACAATTACCTAATGATATAGCCATCCTCCCCGTATACGTTACGCAGGGGCGGGCTCGGGTGTTATCCCGATGGGAGGGGGTCTCATTTCCCGTAAACCAGTGCAATGAATGTGGCTGTTTTTGATGTCGCTCAATCGACAACTGATCGTGAGTCCCCTTGCTGTTCCTCTTTCTACTTTCTCTCTATTTCCCTTAGTCCCTCTCGTGCGGATTGTAATTTAATCCGGTGCAAGGGCAAATGAGGACTCGTCCTTGTGTTTGGATTAAATTCATGATCTTGGCGGCTTTATATTTGTCCAATGTCTGCATTTGTTTTAGTGTTGGCTTATCCGTCTGTCCGTAGCAAAGCAAGTGATAACCAAGGAAAAGGTTTCTGAACATAACTATAGATTTTCTTATCAGGTGATGGTAGACGTACATGAGCAAACAGCTTAATTGATACAACTGAATGATAAAATTTTAAGTGTGCTTGTTTCTTTGTTTGATCTCTTGTTGCTTGTTGTTTTTATTCACGACTGCAAATCATTATTATGATAACACGGCTTTATATATGTTTCATGCGTAATGTTTCCGTGATATACTTTTGGAATCTCAAAATACTTATGTGATAATTAAAATTGTAATGGTTTCGAGTCGTAAGCATGCACAATATATGGAAGCTATTATAACATTTCTTCTTTTCGCACATGAAACGAAATTTTGTGTTGCATAAATAATATTTCAATTTAAATACAATAAGTAGATTATGTTCGGGACGATGTATCAGTTTGAATCTAATGTATTTTAAGAAACATAATTGACCTCATCACTGCAATAAAAGGGAAAATATCGCGGAATCTCTGCCTCGCCCCAATCCCACCCCTAACCTGCGCCCAAATGCATCCTGTGCACGTATCTTCAGCCCTATTCCATTGCTTTGAGCTATGACATAATTCAATTCACCTAACGATATATACGATGGCGGAAATTAAGCGTGGTGGTACTAAGATTACCCACGCCGTCCGGTACGGATGGGACTACTATCTACGTTAGATGTGAAGTTACGATTTACGTTAGATGTTAAGTTACTAACGCACTTTGCTCACCTCTTCATAACGCAACTTAATACGCTAGAATGCCGTTGTTTATTCCGAAACGTATCCATGCCATACGAATGTAAACAACGTGTCGAATCTAAATTGCTGTACACCCTTTCTTTCCGGCGCTCCTGGGAGTGCTTGGGTGTGGTACACGTATACGAGTTTGGGGTGCTGTACAAGCCAGGTTTGTGTGGTGTAAACGACGTCGGTGTGTTTGTATATAGTATTAAGGTAATGAAAGAATGGGATTTGGGAATGTGTATTTGGTTTGATAATGAATCCTTTCTGGCTTGCAGTTCTGGCCAATTCGAATTATATCCACAGAGCATAGTACAAGCTAGAAAAATGACCTACTATAATACCTGTTCATAAGCACATTCGTTGTTGTCGTGAACGACACTGCTTAGTACATAGTATCTATTTTACCATACTTTAAAATGTTAAACTCAAATACATTGAGGTAGGAGAAAGATTAACATTTAGATGAAGTTATGTCGTATCTATTTTTTGGAGTAGTAAGTTCATATTTCAATTGCTAGCATTTTATTTTTATAATATTCATTAGAGAAATGATATAATTAACCATAATTTCCGGTGCTCCCAGAATTACTTGGAAGCTATACGCGTACGAGTTTGGGATGCTGTATACGCCGGGATTTTGTAGTGTAAACGAAGTCGCTATGTTTGTATACAGTATTGGTATTGACAGAATGGGATTTGGGGATGTGGATTTGGTTTGATAATGAGTCTTTACAGGCACGTAGTTCTGGACAAATCTAATTATATCCACAAAATAAAAACTAGAGCAAATGTCTGATCATTAGCACGTTGGTTGTTGTCTTGAACGACAATGCTCACTTCATAATTATTATGTCATATCTTAATTATGTATTAACTCAAATCGAATAAAGGATATTTCAACTATAATGATAACAGTTTCGGGTTTGGAAGGAAAGAGCACGCTTGGTGTTGTCACCAATAAAACCATTGTGGCCCGAATTCAAAAACTAAGGAGGTTTGTCGACAGGCCTAAGTTTATGTGCGTCACATGAAGCGTTTCGATGCGTTTCAGACCAAGGTTCACAAACCTTGTTCTGAAACGCGTCGAAACGCGTCATAGGCCTATGACGCACATCATTTTGTCGACAAACCTCCTTATTTTGTGAATTCGGGCCTTTATGTATGTACATTTTTCTTTAAGATATCATAAACAATATAGATTGTTTAAAACAATCCTTACTTAATTTTTTGGACATTTGCGTACAAAAGTACGAGAAAATAGTGTTGAGTAATGCAGTCACACCCGATAAGCTTAAAAGAAATAGAGATATTACAAAATTAATAAGAATGGCTGGATTATGAAGAAGAAAAAAACACTCGTCTATATTAAACGGCTTTGAATTTATGTTATATGCGTTCTTGATATCTGATACAAGATGATACTAAAATAAATCCATTTTGGGGCTAAATATTCCAAATAGCCCACAACAACAGATAATGTTACTTTTATGCAAACTTTCATAGCTTATGGCAGAAAAAATTGGAAACGGCGATCTGAAAAAGGGCACCTTCGTCGAAAAATGTCGGCGATACGGCCGTACCATAATCTCGTTGAAATCCTAACGGCTGTTGGATGGACAACACTTAATACGTGTGTACCGAAAGCCCACGAACTCTCAATTCCATATAAAGCACAAGTAACAATTACATTGAAGTCTTGAGAAACTAAAATAGAAGAACTGAAAGTAGTAGTTCTTTCATTGGACGAGTCGATCTGTAAAATTAAACAAAACAACATCTCCACCAACAAAACCACAAGATCAACGACAAAAAGTTCGAAATGAAACTAAATACAATTCAAACACAAAAGTTTGAATTCATATCATCGACTGGAATTTGAACATAATGTTCAAATTCCAGTCGATGATATGAATTAAAAAAAAACCTATTGCAAATATTTTTCGAAAGCCTTCAAACTTACAATGATTGTAAGTTTGAAGGCTTTCGAAAAATATTTGCAATAGGTTTTTTTTTCTTTGAAAAGAGGACAGAATGGATACAAGGAATAAGAAGCAACCCCTCGAGATATGTGGATTATTATTCTACTTTGTCCGAACAATTCTTAAAACTTATCTTTACCAGCGAATGCAATTAAATGGATTTTTTCTTAAGATTTGAGGCAAAT
This sequence comes from Strongylocentrotus droebachiensis, assembly GCA_035222895.1. Classification (NCBI taxonomy): domain Eukaryota; kingdom Metazoa; phylum Echinodermata; class Echinoidea; order Camarodonta; family Strongylocentrotidae; genus Strongylocentrotus; species Strongylocentrotus droebachiensis. The sequence continues at coordinate 46,835 of JAVYIG010007288.1, forward strand.
GGATATACGTTTTATACATGTTATAGAAAAGGTAATTTCATGAAAACATATTTGTGAGCTTTTCCATTCTGTTTAATGCTAGTAAGGAAGAAAATCAATGGAAAATGCTCTCTGAAAGAGAAGGCATTTGAAATGCTTATGTATTCGAATATGACAAGAACTATCTAAAATCTTTGGACCAAACGTTCATGACGCGTATTTGTATAGTCCCAAATACACATTTCTGTGTACAGTGAAACCTGATTTCCAGCATGACCGAGTCAATTTGTTATTATTATGTTGATTGAAAACCTCGCAGCGATACACCCATACTAAATGTGGCACATAATCGACCCCTCCAATTGCTTCCAGTCATTTCTTTCACAATGCTCCCACAGGGACTGAGCTCAGCATAGTATATTTAAAAAAATGGTCGCCGTCTTGTTACGCCTTTGTACGCATTGCCCTTGCCTTTAGGTACAGCTACGGTTGAACAAAGACGATAATGCTAAGATGTACTCTAAAAACGATCCCCCTGTGCCCAGTTGGAGTACATTGGACAGTTCTGTCGATGGAAATGTGTCGAAGAGAAACGAAATGGGGGAAATTCCCCCCGCCAACCTTGATATTGATGGAAACCTGAACTAAATGCTAAACAAGAAGAGGGAACATTGAACCTTAATGGATGGCGTCCCTTTCATTCTTGGAAGGAAGGAGAGCTCGCACTTCAGCGTCTTTCCCAGCATCCCTAAACAGAAAATGAAAAGAAGCAGGCGAGTAATATTGAAAAAGAAGAATGTTCAATGTTCGGAATATGTGCCGCAAAGTAGCAACTTTATGAATCCCAGCACGATCTAGATATTGAACTAGATTGCAAGGACATTAGGAAAATAAACTTAAGGCAAATTCAATAGCCTCTTTCATCACCTCATGAAAAGTGCGAACTTTACAATGACGTATTACTTAATCCGAACATGATTTCAGTCGTAAATGTCGTATTGACATTGCACTCGAGTTGATATGTGTAAAATAGTTGCGATCGTGTTCGAAATGTTTTCTACCATTTTTAGTAATAAAACAAAGTCATCAGAATGTATCCTTTTTCTCTGCTGATGTTTCCAGTGACATGTCCTGCGCAAAGGTATTGCCAAACAAAAAGTTTGCTTATCATGGAGAGGAAAAGAGGGAAATTCTGGAGGATATAGGTCTCCAAATCGACTCAAAGACAATTGCTGGTTTGATTGTATTAAATTCATATTAGGATGGACTACCCTGCGCCCTCTACAAAATGGTGCCATGGAATAAGGGCAGAAATAAAAGCTACAAAATTAAATCTACTTTATAAACCCTAAGAAAACGGGAAAACGGAAAACCTGCAGTGGAAAACACGTGGGTCGCCGGGGTGCTGGTCAAGGGATGTTCCAAAGATTGTCAATACCATGTCTTTACTGCATGGATAGGAATTTAATAGAACGTTTTTGTTTCTCCAGATATATTGTTCATTTTGGATATCCCCAGCTGGCGCCTGTTTCGAACATAACAGCATCTGAAAAAAATCGGACGTTTGAGGTCTCTTCGAACCTCCTTTGTTATTGTTAGTTTCAGTGAAATGCAAATATAATCGATGACACAATTTCCATGGGGGTAAGAAAATTGACACAATTCTAAAGATGTGAAAAAATGTATGCACTGAATAGTTTATTAAGTGATGGTCGATGTATCAAAACGTCTCTGCCGGGCTTCGAAAGGGTTTCAGGGTAGGTCGAATACGATACGAGTTACCCTGCCGACTATAGCCACTCCGTCCCGCATTATGTCTCTCTCTCTCTCTCTCTCTTTCTCTCTATATATCTCTCTCTATCCATCTATCTCTATATCTATATATCTCTCTATATCTCTCTCTCTTTCTCTTTCGCTTTCTTTCTCTCTATCTCTCTCTCTATATCTCTCTATATCTATCTCTCTGTCTCTCTATCTCTCTGTCTCTCTATCTCTCTATCTCTCTCTGTACCTCTCTCGATCTTTCTCTCTCTCTCTCTCTCTCTCTCTCTATCTCTCTTAATATCTCTCTTTATCTATCTCTCTGTTTCTCTCTGTATCTCTTTCTCTCTTTCTCTCCCTCACTCTCTCTCTCTCTCTCTCTCCCTCACCCTCCACATCATGACGGACATCGCCCTGCAACGCTTTTCCGTAATACAATCAATCAATACATCCCGGGTGAACCGCGTGCAGCCAAAAGAGATCGATAGCTGTATCCCAAGACTCGAGGGACTACCGGCGACACACCAACCGCCCGCCTCCAACCCACTGGGGATCGCGGCCCCCTGCACCCACCGTGTGAATACTCCCCTCTCCCGACAGGAAACACAAAATTAAAGTGTCCGGTTTCACATCCCACCGTGAAACGTCAGGTGCTTTTCATTTTATTCATCTCTATGTATCGGGAAAATGGATGGCGATGTCTTTGTTTAGGTACAGTTGGCTTTCCTTGCATATTTTAGTTCGCCAATATTTCTTAGACCCCTCTCGCTGTGTCCAACAGATATACTCAATCAGTCGGGAGAGGTGACGAAAGGTTTGGCACACGGGGGCGCTGCAATTTATAACCCGGATTCAAACTGGATAATTCCATGGCTATCCGTATTGCATCGCTGCCTTTATTACATTGTAGCTCGTTTGTCTTTTGTATACTATTGCGTGTGAACTAGAATTCAAGTATTGTATTTGAAAACCAAAGAAAAACTTATCAGAGAGAAAAAAAAGACGAAAGCAACAACAGCAAAAACAACACACGGGGACTAAATTTACAACAGCTTTCCGCCCCCAGTAGTTAGCCACTATACACTTTTTTACGGTTACAACAGCGCGCATGCGCAGACATGGGCGCCATTTTAACGTACATTAATTTAAATGTAAATTCAAATGGCGCCCATTTAAATATGATGTGAGCCCACCATCTGAAACATTGATGACGCAATGTTTACGAACAAAATAAAATGGAGGCCTTAACCTTGAAAGGGTGTATTAGCCAAATGATGTATGAAGCGCCAAGTGTTAATTTTGAAATTACATATTAAATGAAAGAAAAACATAAAGGCGTCGTAAATTTCACAACATAGGCCTACTGATCTCATATATAAATCTTCGATTCATTAATGATGAACTTGTACTGAATAATACATCTCATTGTTGGCGATTCATAGTTTTAACCTATGAGTTGTCATATAGCTCTGTTATCGGTAATAACTCCTTTTTGTCGAAGGCCTCATAGCAGGTTGCTTTCTTTAATACAAGCCTACATAATTTAGTTATAGGAAACTGGAGATTTTTGCCAGGATTATATTAATATATGACATATGTCATTTCCGTCTAGGCAGTTATCAAGTGGTATTAGGGTACTCAGTTTTGACGACTTTCTCCGCTGAGAATCCCTGTTGGCACTTGTTATCTTCAATCTAATTGCATTCTGGGCAGACAACAACAATGAGGAGGGTGGGCTAGGCAGAGTTTGTTGTGTTTTTTTTTGGGGGGGGGGGGGCAAGGGTGGGGCGTATTAATAAGGAAAAGGCGCTAACATCCTTGATAGTGCAATAGATTCTCCCTTTTCTTGCTTAAAATCTTCGTCGAGATCAGATCGGATATTATCCGTTTCAATCTTTGTCTCGACATTGTTTACATTGGAGAATATCAAAAGAATCGATTGCAAAACCGAGAAGTTCGAAATTTGTGGATTGGACATCGGCAGTGTAATTGTATAATGCTCTGCAGACCAGGGGCCCGTCTTATAAAGCGTTGATATTAATCGCAACTATGTACATATGAGATAGGAGACTGCAAACTTGCGTTGATTTGGACCAATCGCAATTCTTTGTAAGACAGGGCCCGGGACTACAACACTCATCTTTAAATGACCCAAGCCTTACGGTTCAATTTCAAAGTTCTTTATTTTCCTCTCTCTCGCTCTCTCACATGCAGCCTGTGTCCGGTGATGCTATCCCGACAACAATGAGGGACCTCAATCCACCGGCCAGCCCGGCCACACCTAGCAACGGGACTACATTACTATCTGTATCCGATGATGACATCATCCATGGCTTCAAGAAGTTATTGTGCGAGATGGATCACCTCAATAAAACGCAAATACTGGAAAATAGTGGAGGTATTTATTCTTTTCATACGGGACTGGCATCCGTTTATGCGTGTACTTTTTCACGATTGAAAATTTTGAATTACTGTGTGTTCATTAGTTTTAGCGACCACGTTTACAGTTCTCCGAAAGATCATATTTAAAATTTACAATTAGGTACGCTTTATAATTATATTCAAACGCTTATTTTATTAGCCAAATATTGCGGTCACACCGTTTAAATGCAAATCTAAAGCGATCATTCCATTATTCATCATATTTCATTGATTACATCTTTATGTGTCACTATTTTTCACATTTCACTTTAGAAAATTCAACCTTTTATCACCATATATAACATACCTGTGATTCCCCTATTGAAAGTTGCAAACGCGTCAATAACATATTACGTAATCCGAAAATGTTTTCTATGGGATATACAGCAGGGTGTTGATATTGACTTTGAGTTGATTTTTCGAAGATATTTGCAATCGTGTATTTGGTTCAAGCCCCCTCCCCTCCCCATCCCCCACCTGCCAACAAGTCAAAATAGGTGGCTTACATGTTGCTGCTAGTATTTTTCAAAATAATCAGAAGCATGTCGGGTCGACTTTATTCTGTGAGTTTCTTTCGGTAAGAGACAGGAAAGAAGTGTTTCTCAATCCACGTGTCATCTGGGAAATCCAATAGTCACCATCCTAAAGGCACACGCCATTCCCTGGTGCCTAGCTCTTCGTTCAGACTAACAAGATTAATCGTACTACCATACGAAAACCGTAAATATATAATATGAGTAGTATTTTTTTCTAGTCTGGACCTGTCTGTCTTCAGAAACGTCATATAACGCCACGTGATGTTGGAGCATCGTTCCGAACGAAAAAGCGATAAAGAATCAGTAGCCCGTTCTCGTCTGAACCTCGTATCATACGTAAATTGTGCGAAAATCGTACTAACATCGTACGGAAATTACATAATAAGACGGGGCTTATCGTGAGCGACTTCTGATATAAATCGGTCAGCTATGATGTATACTGAACTCTCCAAAACTAGTTTCTTTATTTAAAACCACGTTGTTATCCAATCTGTACACCCATTTCTTTTTTCTATGTTTATTTATATGATGTTTATTTATACGACGTTTCTTTACACGATGTTTCTTTATACGACGTTTCGTTATACGATTTATCTTTATACGACGTTTCTTTAAAAGAATACGGGTTTCGTAAACATTTCTTCTGGTCTAAACGAGGTTCAAAGAGGAACTCTTAAAAAATTCATAAATATCTATTCTGATGGATTAAGGGTAAATCTCTCGTACTTTGCAGTGAACATTTCGCGAAAATCTGCCTGGAAGTAATTCTGAATTGTTGATTGCGCAAAAAAAACATAATATTCATATCCGACGCCAACGGGGCTTTTAGGTAAGGCACAAGATAAAATGAACGGAAGCTTATCAATGTTTACTGAAAAATTGTGTACACCTTAAGGCAGCAATAATGGTGGATCAAGGAAAATCATATATGAAACTTATTGTTTCTGATGATAATTAATACGGACTCAAATGATGGCACAATTCATATCGAAAATGGTCATCATGCAATATAAAACAACAGCCTAGGGTGCGATTGTCATCATCGTCCTGTTACAATTCGAATTAATTTAAGACTCGGTTCTTTAAAATCCCTTTACAGACCATTTAAGATAAGTTTTAAGTAACAAAAACATATAAATAAGCTTCTAACCAAAAGTGTAAGTCTTATTTTACAACTGATTTGGTTTAGACAACGTATACAAGTGTAAATATTTTACTAATCCGTTTTGCTTAACGTTTAGAACATGTAAATATATAAAGACTTTGCATTTTGATACGTTGCATATAAATACAATTGTTCAGTCATAGATATAACATCTGTGAATGATAAAACTGAAGAAAAAACTTTAAAAAGAACTACGCATTATCTTTTAATGATTTTCCAAGTGTTTCCTTGCATGAGAAAAAGACCCTCCTGATTTTCGTCTTTTATCCATATAATCGCGTTCGAATGTGACTTTCTGCCTTCCTGTTGAATTAAAGTTATCAGAACAAAAATCACGCGTGCAATCAGTAATAAGTAAGTTAATATATCGTATACTTCTGTTTGCGGTTATTTATCAAACAGAAAAAATAACCAGACATTGACCAATGAAACCAGCACCTGTCTTTCACCAACGTTTAATAGACAGGCGTAGAGAAACGTTTGAGCTTGATTTTGGACAATGAAAAGTGAGAGATCCCAATTTACTATATTCGCGGTTTTATCACAAAATATGACTTTTTTGTTGATTTCCCACGGCGCATAGTAGCCATGTCCATCTATCGTGGAATCAAATCTTTAGCATCTCAAAAGGCGCGGTAAAAGCAGATTGAGCCTGGGGTGGTCGAGACAAGCGAGAAGAGGATGGGGGTGAAAAGGGATGTGGGGAGGAGCGGTGCCATCCCTCCTTGTATATGATCCATATGTTGAGTCCTATCCGAGGGACTGAAAACGATTTGATGGATTGAATCTAGGGGTTATAAAGACAAACCGGGAGAGGATGAGGTGCGAAAGGGATGTGGGGAGGATAGGTGTCATACCTCCTTGTATATGATCCATATTTCGAGTCCTATCCGAGGGTTATAATGAGTAATTGATGAGCTAGGGTGATCTACACAGGCGCATAATGGGCTTGACTGACTGACGTGTTATGTTTTACAGTAAGTAATTAAAGATGGTTAGAGCAGCGACTTTGTTTCATACTCCAAAACCTTGGTTCTAGACATAAACGTGCAAGTGGTTAATTTAAAATGTAGCTAAATTAAAATTACATTGATTTTGTTATATACATGCGCAGTGTGCTTGTTAACCAATTTGTATGGATCATAATGGAAAGTAAATGTTATTTTAACGAAAAGAAATATGTATATATATATATCCAACATCGCTGTTACCCCTTTCCTTCCCTGCTTTCCGCCCTGCTACCCCCTTCCCATCCCGCCGTGCTTAAACATCAGCCTGTCACTCGATTGCGGGCTTTGGACGTGGATCGAGGGAGGGATTCGTGCGAATTCAATCAGATAATTCCTAACCAAAGAACGACTCCCGAGCGTTACAAAAATATAGGATTACACCAGCTGTGACCCGCAACGAATGACGAAGATTATATGTATACGTTAATTTGACAGATACATGTAGCTCGCTGGTGGATTTATTTTTTAAATGAATAATATTTATTCGAAACTATTAAGGTTTACCAGAAAGGGTAAATTTGCCAGGTTTTGTCTTGCCACACTTCGCGGCACTCTGAAACAAACGTTAATTTGATTCGATTCTCAGATTCTGGATTAAATACATAAGTAATATTTTAAACAAAATCTGCGACTTTTACGTGGAAGAGTCCCGAGTGCCCCACTAAAAAATAATTGATCTCTCAAATGTCCACTATTTTTCTACAAAAATTCATATTTCATTATTTTTTACATAACTTATATCAGAACTATCTACAGCATTTCTAATCTGCTGAAACTCTTATTTTGATAAACCACAACTAACTTTTTCCATCTGTAAATTAACAAAACGTTCAAATAACGTAAGTAAACACACGTATAACACGTTAAAGGGAAAGTTGAGTTCTGTTTTCAGATCACAAATGCCTTCAAAGTTCAGAGTTATTGCTCTTATTCTTATCATTGACATTTCTAGTGCCCTTTTAGAACCTAAAATTGGTATGAAGGTAATTTTAGACCCCAAAATGTGTGAAATTTAGCGTATAATTATGATCATACCGATTCAGCTCTGGACCACTTTCCAAAGAAATACGGTGACCGTTAATTAATTACTTAGTTAATAATAACAATGCATGGGCCTGCTGGTTGTGCGTAATATAACCAACACGAAAAAGCCAACAACAAAAAGCCAGCATCGGCATTGGCTGAAATACAACGTAAAAGGCGCTATTTTGTTTTTCCAACGGCTTTCAACGGCCGGTACAAATTATCTAATATTTGTGGTGGTACACAGTATTATAAATCGTTATATTTATGCCTCAATTCCATGACCACCCCCAAGTGAATTTATAAAAAATTGTAAATACATACAGTATATAAATAGATAAATAAAATTAATAAATAAATAAATAATCAAATAACCAAATACATGTAAATAAATGATGACTAGGTTTAGTGGATTTTACAGACATAGTGAAACCCTCACATACGATAGCAAAGACTCGAAAAATGAACAGAGGTCAATTTCAATAGTCGTGTCTATCACCTGTAAATATGTGCGAACATTTGGAGTGTTGAAATTACCGTAGGGTTGATTTTCGGCAGTCTTGAGATTGCTTTCTCGTTAAACACTTTACGAGCATGTTTAAAGATAAAGGTGAATTCTGGTAATGCGATTGCATTGTGAAAGAAAAGGTGTGGAATGGATCAGAAACAGTTGATCACGTAGCATGTAAGTATTGGTGTGCACTGCAAGGTTCTGAAGTCATCAAAATCATAATAAATTTAGCCGAGTCTTGGTAAAGCTATATTATGAGACAACACACATGGTGTCGGGGCTAGTACTACCTTGATTTCTTCGTCTTTCTATGCTCATTACTCAGGCAGTATACATTTTCTTCCAAAATTGTTTGGCACATGTCATATATTTGTAATCTTGAACATTCAGTGTAAGTTTCGTTTGATTCTGTGTTTTTTTTTTTTTTATTATTATTTTTTTTTTACCAGAGCTGGAGTTTATCTTTAATGCGCAGTACGAAGAAGAAAACAAAAGAATATCACTATTACTATTACAAACTACTGTTTTCCTTTTCCGGGAATGCACTGAGTCTGCATCACCCTCAGCACTCTCAAATCTGACACTGGAACACAATTCCACGAATCGTTGAGCTCAGCCTCACTTAGCCTATGACTTTAGTATTATACAGCCTGTCATATGCAGAGTGGCATAACCCTTAAAGAGAAAGTTGAGTTCTGGGAAGAGGTGAACAATAATTTGTGAGCGTTATCGTTGTTTTATGCAAGAGTGGAAGAACATCAGATAAAAAACATTCCTTGAAAAGCATGGCTCTTCAGATGCCTTAATATTCTAAATATGGCATATAACATCATACAAATCGGGACAGCTTATTACAGTGGCGGATCCAGGGGGGGGGGCCCGGGGGGCCCGGGCCCCCCCCCCCTTGAGAAAAAAATCATGTAAAATCACGTGATTTTTACCTTTTTTTGGGGTTGGGCCCCCCCCCCTGGCGCTCAAGGGGGGGTTGCAAATCGAAAAAATTTCGAGGACCAAAAAAAAAAAAAAAAAATGTGTTCACTACCCCCCCCCCCCCCCCCCCCCCCCCCCCCCACTGAGCGACTTTTCGGCCGGCGCGATTTTCAAATTTTCGGGAGCAAAAAAAAATGAAGAAAGTTGGGCCCCCTCCCCTAAGAAATCCTGGATCCGCGCCTGGCTTATTATGCCACATATTCGTGTAGTCCCATATATCCATATATCTTTCTGTATACAGTGCTTGTTATTTTAACAGGACTAGGCAAAATTTCTTACTAGTTTGAAGACTCCATAACCTTGCTATACACATCAATACTATATGCTACATGATCAAGTTTTTTCATCGATTCCACACCGATTCTTTCACAATGCAATCGCATGACCAGAACTTAGAGCCTGCATAGTATTTTACTTTAGACACTTTATCACTACGACTTGCACGGGTATGTGCATGCAAACTCGACTGTTTTCCCGGGCATTGAACCACGAATTAGTTTTCCCCAATCAGTGATAAATCAAATATGTCAGAAGTTGCGGAAAGGATTTTCTCAACAAACAAAAATTGGAAAAAAATAGAATTCCAAACAACAAACACTATCCCGTAACACTCTCGATGACTAAGAGATTGCCGTTAGCTGCATGCTTTCTGACAAATTTGAAGGTGCAAGACAAATTATGCGTTTTCTTTTCTTAAATTCTTAGAAAAAGCAAGGGCAAAACAAAATATAATTCCTCTGTAAAAGGGACCCCCCCCCCCCCTCTTCTTTCCCTCAGACACACGGGTAAAGATTTCTTTGGGAAAACGGAATATTCGCAAATAAATCTGGAAAGACTTTGGTCTTTCAAATGGCATTGCATCGTTCAAATTAGCAATTAAATCCTATCCATCAGGCATCAACGTGATGAATCAAAAGTTGAGATGTAGAGGAAATAGGAAAATGAGAACGTACAAACAACATAAATTTCTCCGAAACACCCTCTTTAATTACGAGCTTGTCGTTATGAGCACCTTCCAGGACTGATTCAAACGTGCCAAGTGGATTTAAATGACAAATTAAGTTGTGATAAGTCAAAGCAAAGCAAGGGAAAGTATCGTTATGAGTGCTCAAACACATTCCCTACTGATTAAGAATGGTTTTTTTTCTGTTTGTCTGTTTCTTTTTTCTACTCCTTTTTACTAATTTCGGATTAAATGATAGAAATGAACATGTCAGCAATTGTTAAAGACATGTATGGATAGTGTTATGTTTAAAACGATTATGAATGGAAAGTATGATATTGATACCCACTGTATGCCAAAATGATGTATAAGGAAGAGACTTGTTAAATACATTCAAATGCGTTTAACATTACCTCATACACCACTGTCCCTATATCTTTGTCATGACAATATCGCCTCTTGCGTCTCTCTCTCTCTCTCTCTCTCTCTCTCTTTCTCTCTCTCTCTCTTCTCATTCTCTCACGTACACACACACATACACACACACGCACACACACAACACACACACACACACACATATACTCTATTTGTTGTTCTCTCTCTCTCTCTCCCTCTCTCTCTCCCTCCTCTATCTATCTACCACTTTGTCCCCTCCCCTTTAATAAAGAGGAGAGCAATACGCAACGTATACAATTAAAGTGGCTTGCACTGTGTAGAAAGTACTTCTATCTTCATCGAAAGTGCATTGCACTATGTAGATAGTACTACTATCTACACAGTGCAACTAACTTTTCTTCTCCCATCAATGATGGGCGAACTATCTTTCATCACGTGATTTACTTTTGACCAATCGTAGAGCAATATTTTTAGTATGTTGTATATAAAGTTATGTATGAACATGATGCTTTTCGTTCTCTTTCATTCTTTATCTCTCCCTCACTGCCTTCCCTTATAGTGCCCTACTGCAACGCATCGCACGATAGACTGACATGCTGGCCGCCAACAGAAGCTGGTCAGAACGTGAGCATGGATTGTCCTCCAGGTGCACTACGTAAGTAGTAGTAGTAGTAGTAGTAGTAGTAGTAGTAGTAGTAGTAGTAGTAGTAGTAGTGGTAGTAGTAGTAGTAGTAGTAGTAGTAGTAGTAGTAGCAGGAGTAGTAGTATCAGTAGTAGTAGTAGTAGTAGTAGTAGTAGTAGTAGTAATATGAGTATAAGTAGCAGAAGTCGCCGTCGTTGTTCAAGCAGTTCAACAGTTAATATTTTCCACTGCTGTATGTCGGACTGTGTTTAATAGATAATAAGATATAGATAAAAGAAAGATAGAGAGAGAGACAGAGAGACAGAAAGAAAGAGGGGGACGCGAATGAGTGTGGGGAGGAGAAAAAAGGTATTTCGAGGTAAGAATGTTTTTGATAGTGAGTGAAATGCCCTTCATGTCAAGTGCATGTAACTATTACTCGTGACAAGTGCGGTGCAAAGTAGATACCAGGAAGCCTCTCACCTCCGTGTATAGAATTCCCTAAATATCGAACGCCTGGGGGGCTGTAGATCACCTGATCGGTCATGTGACGTCCCTGGGAGAAGTTCACCTTCTCAGGCCATAGGGAGGTGTAGCTTTACATATTTTTATGTACAACAAAAAGTTGGAGAGAGAAAGAAAGAGGGGTGCTCCTGACAATTCGTAACATAATTTGAAATGCATTCCTTGTTTACATAGAGAATAATAGTATTGTTTAAGATGGAAACAGATAATTAGGCCTGTACCAAAAATAACAATAACAAAATATCAACAGTATAGTAATCGATGAGCTGAAAAAGAGACACTTAGATTGTATTTCTTACCATATTTTTGGTTGATAAGGCATTAATAGTTTAAGTGACGGTTCCAAAAGATTCCGACTGGAAACTATTATGAAATAATTACAAAAATTGTGTTGCCCAATGTTTTTTTTATTTTGTTTCCCCCAAAACAAAGCCATCCTTGATGTAATCATGACCTTATGTAATTCCACTCTATTGTACAATTTTTTTTCAAAAACTGTGTTGCCCGATGTATTCTATCTTGTTTCCCACAATACCATACCATCCTTGATGTAATCATGTACTTATGTAATTTCACTACGGCTTATCGTACCATATGAACCATTACTAATAACGTTATGATGAGTCGCCTTCCATGAGGACTAATATCAAAATAACGCTTTGTTCCATTCACGCATAATGCATTCAACGTGACTGTGTCATTTAATACTTTATTAGGCTCCATTATGTTGACAAAGCGTGATGTTAATTAATTAATAATCAAAAATTACATTATGACACTAAACCAAATCGATTAACGGCATGATACGGAACAGTCCTATTCAAACTGCATTATGGAGTTAAAAATTGAAAATCCCTTGTGTACTCATAATTATTTCAGACTTCACGAGTCAACAAAAGTGCGTTATAATTACATCCCTAGCGAATACCCAATGTAAATGCCTGTACCGTTGTGTATGAAGTGTCGGGCCAGGTGGAATCCGATATCGCGGGCCTCGTCTGAAGGAAATTAAAGCTCAATAAGACACAAAGAGTTAATGAAGAGAGGTTATTGATTTGTCTATGGTGGTGTGCGGGGAGACACCGCTATGGCCGGGGTCAGGTTCAGGCCTCAGTCGCACGACGAAACCGATCCCAAGCCGACTCCAAATAGATTGATTCGGCTACAATTTGTAAATAAGATTTAATTCTTGTTTGGTCTGATGTTGGTCTGGGGCCCGTTTCATAAAACCTGCCATCTATAACAAATGCTTAATTTCTATGATAAATTTGCTCTCAGCCAATCAGATGCCTTGATTTCAGTAGCTTATAACAGTAGCTTGTAACTTGTTATCGATATCAAGTTTTATGAAACAGGGTCCTGGTGTCGGTCGTTGAGGTGTGATAGGGGTCAGGTTTTATAGAAAGGTCGGGTTTCAATGACATCTGATTGGTTTTCTTACTCGCCACTGAAATTCTTTTTCTCATAATTACCCGTCCCGATGATAACCTTTGAAGTCGTCAAAATCTCGTCACACCTCTCCTCTTGGACATGTTTTGTTTCGTTATTTTATCTATTTTTTAGTTTGTTTTTTTTTCTACTTGTATTCTATATGTATTTTTGTGTTGCTGTGCTGTGTTCCCGTGCAGTCTATTTATCTTGATGTTTCGTTTTGTTTCTTGGTCGTGTTTTGTTCCGTATTCATCATTGTATTTGTTATCCAAATCCAATTCTCCTTCTCCTTCTCCGTCACATTCACCTTCTTTTTTCTGTTTTCTCCTGCTATTCTGCTGTTCTTCTTTTATATCTTAGATTCAGGGGTGTCGCCCAACGTGCTCGATAGATATTAAAAATGGCCGATTAATGCCCCCCTCCCATTAATAATCAATTACCTAAACACATAGATGACAGGAAAATTAAAATGATTTGCTGACAAGACTTTAAATTATTTAGGGTGGCAACCCAACGACGTTCTACTCCGTAAAGCAATTTTTGTTCTCTTTTGGATAAGTGCTTTTACTTCAGACAGCGCTTTACGTCTTTAAGTGTAATGGTCGTACAATCATGGCAATATGTCGACTTGAATGATTGTGTTAAACACATTTCTGCACGTCTAAATATAAAATTGACTTGTTGGAAATTAATAGGAACCATGCTGAGTTACTGCAGATGCAAAATCGTTTGCATAAGACTGTGTTACCTTGCAGTGAAGTAATGGTATTACGAATTTAAACTTACAACGTACTTTTACAGCATTCCTAAACCTCATTTTTGTTAAAGTGAATAAATATGGAGGTGCATGAAAAATAATGTTGACAAACGCTGATTTATCAGGAGTGTATAGACTACGAGTAACATAGTTTATCATTTTTTGAATGAAAAGCGACATCTGCCATTAACTTTAGGCTATAGGCCTTGTGAAAGGGCTTTGTCGTGACATCTTAATCCAATGCGATATTTATGATATCAGACATTGCAGTTGAATGGACCGAATAGAGTGCAATCGTATTTCTGAACCATTTAGTTGTTTTGTTAGACAAGAAAATGGAGGCAAAAGGAAAACAACACGTCACTGCCTGTCATGGCTCAATGATTGCGGGGTGCATTATCTCATTAAATGAAGATGACAGGCTCATGCATGTCCGATCATATATGCATTTTCTTGACAAGAATAATGTGCTATAATCTGCAGTGGCGTATCCATACATTAATACAAAAAACGGGTCTGTATGGATACGGGGCAGCGGGGAGATGGGAATGCATACACAGTAAGCCTATAATTCATGAGCCCTGAAAGCTTTTATGGTATTTGTGTAGACCTTCAAATAACGAGAGAAGTAGGTGGCCCCTATAGGCCGGCTCAGGGTTTGGTGGCAATTCAGAGGCAATTATCACAGGAATTTAAGAAACCACCACTGTTCGGAAACTTCCATTCGTTCTGAAATTTAAGAATTGAAATCAGTTTTTCTATGTCCAACGACCATGTATGCATTAAACACTACACGTTGTACTAAATGATGTAATTTCGCGCAAAATAGTTGAACCCCTTTTCTCCCTACACTGTGAAAAGATTGGGCAATATTTTCCCCAACACTTTGCCCAACGTTGTGCCAATAGTCAACCTAACCATTTATTGGGCAATATTTTCCCCAATGGTATTGGTATACGTAAGTACCCAACTTCACAACTGCCTAATATTTATGTATGGTCAAGATTGTCCCAACAAGTGGGCTACCGTAGTCGGGCAGTTGAATGGTCATATCCTTGCTCAAATTTTGGTCACATATTGCCCAACAAAAGGATTACCATCGTAACTTTACCCATTTTTTTCACATTGTACTTTAAGTCTTTTCCCCTTTTCTTCATGCTCAGCTTTCTACCGGTCCTTCTTCACTCTCTTCTGATTTCGTTTTAGGTCTTTTAACGGAGAAGAAGCCCCCCCCCCCTCTCTCCCTCTCTCTCTCTCCTCCTCTCTTCTGTCAATTCTCTGATGCCTCTGTCGTTTTTGAATCCCTGTCACTCCCTCTTTAACCTCCCATCAGTCCTCCTCCCAATTTCTTTCCCATTGATTTCTCCTCCCTTTAAATGTCCCCTCATGTCTTGCCCTCCCAATGGCCTTTACCAATGCACCCTTGTTTCTACCCCTCCCTCTACTCCACTTTAGGGTAATCTATCCCGTTCAAGATCATTCTAAAAGATGATAGCGCGAAAGATTTAAGTCGCCGTTTGAAGAGAATACTTCATCGAGGGCAGCCGTACCACCGTATCGCTACCGGGAAAGCAATTCTTAGATAGGTCACTCTCTCTGTCAGGGAAGAAAAACGTTTGGTATCAACGTCAAGTGTTTTCACCCATTAAAGGATTTAGATCGTAAGCATCAGTGGCGGCTATCTCTTTTTGATCGGTGTAAGGCGACGATTCCACGTAAAAAGTTAAATACCCTCGTTAATATCCCCGTTTTAATTCTGCATCAGACATTTGCCGAATTTAGATTTTCGGTTTAGCGTGTGACCTTTTACCACACTTTGGGTATTTCTTTAGCTGCTATTTTAAAAGGTCAAGAAAGTATAAGTTTGCTTAGTGTCCATATTTTGCATATTTGCCCTCGTTTCTGAGTAATTTACCTTTTCCATCTTCTTGTTCGATATTTTCTTCTTAGTCTGCTTTGGTTTATGCACCTACCCCCTCCACCACCTCTCTGCTATGGCGATTTGTTTTAATATTGCTAAACATTTTACCATGTGATAACGAAGTTCTGCACATGCATGTGTTAAATAAACATGTACAACAAACTACAATGATTAGAAAAGAAGGAAGCTCAAAATGAGGCCTTGTCCGAACGGATGAATGCCAAAAAATTCACGATCATTTGTAACCACTCTTAGAAATCTGAGAAGCACGGATGGAAAAGAAGAACAAAATTAATGAGAGCGTGAATAATGCTCCAAATAACAAGAATGTGTGGATGCTTAAATGATTGTAGTGTACAAATGTTGGTAGGAAATATATTAGCCCATGTATTCGCTGCCATGCTGTAGGTTTTGCTTCCATATCAATTCATGTAGTACGTTACTTTGGATCACTTATACTCTTCACGTTTATATTTGCCTTATATTTTTATCTAAACCGTCTTCCTTTTTTTTAAATTCCTTTTCTCTTCATCGCAGCATTTAAAGCGACTCGTTTTTGCCTGGATACTGGGGAATGGGCTGCCTTCACGCATTACAATGACTGCCACACAATCAACATGCCGGTAGGTATTTGTCAGTGAGATTCAAGAAAATAACATGCGTCAATGTCCTTTTTAGTGGCTTCTTGAAATGAAGTTTAATTTTAACTTTTTGAGAAAACAGTATAAATATAACGGGACTAATCTTACTTAGGATAGAATACATTCTACGATAAAAGGGATCGTTCCCTTAATTTTGTTTCATTATTTTGCTACAACAGAGCTTTTGTCGAATCTTGGTTACAGTAAGTAATTTTGTTACTTGTCCATCGATTGATGAATGTGTTGACACCCTTTCCATTCTAAAGATGGTATAATGTTTCTTACTGCTGAAGAAAATTGTGGTTTCCTAGAAGCATACCAATCAGGCTGATTTAGAAAAGATTATCTAAACTTTGTACATGGGAGAAAACAAAAATAATTGACGAAAACGCGAAACGAAAATGTATACCTCAGAGTGTACATGTTGTATGTTATATAGATATAAACAGTTAACAAAGCTTAATTTGTCATACCCTTGCCAAAGTTGGTAATTTTTGACGTATGTGAACATTTATTTGCCCCGATATAACTTTCTTGAGAATGTGACAAATTAAAGCATACATGTACATCTAAAAACATTCAAACATAGCTATCACTCAATGAGAAGTGTTTTAAATGTCAACGTCTCAGTGCACTCTTTTCTTCCTATCTCTTCGTACCCTTACAGGTGTCACCACCGAGTCCTACCTTCTATCTGGCCCTGCGGTACGTGTACCTGATCGGCATCACCCTCTCACTCGTTCTCCTCCTCATCACCCTCTTCATCTTCTGCTACTTCAAGTAAGTCCCACAGTACCCCGGTTACACAAACGAGACGGACACCTAGGGCAGCGTTTCACGAAACCGTTCTGAGCACAATTTCGCCGACATCTCATTGAAACGCGTGTATACAAATAGACACGTGTTTGAAGGGGATGTCGGTGAACTTGTACTTATGAAGGTTTTGTGAAACGATGCCTTGGAGCCAGATTCTCGAAACCGTCATGAGTCTCAGTCCGGGGACATCTATAACACACGGATTTATGGGATTATGCTAACAATATATGAGATTTGTAAGGCGCCAAATCCACTTGAAACAAAATGTTCCAGGCGCGTCTGTGCCCAAAATTATGACTAAGACATTTTTTCCTCAATGAGTGTTTTTGTTATTATCAATGGAGGAGAGAAATATGGGGAATTGCTTTTATCAGAACTATCCAATACCACGATTGCATAATGTCACTGTAATTTCTATTTCTTTTCCATTCTTACACGAGTAGAACGGGCTCTTTGCCTTGAGTATGCAATGTAGACCAAAATGATTTTAAAATGTTTGTGTTGCAGTTCATTAGAGCTTTTCGCTGTATATCTCTAGTGGAATAAATGTTCTCTTTCGTAATTTTTTAAAGGTGGATGTGTCTATTTATGGCCTGCCTTGTTTTTTGTTTTTTGATAATAATCATTAATTTATTGAGTTACATTTTATGTAAAATTGCACCACTGTGACGCACTTCAATATAATTGATCATTCTTTTACAGCAGTTTGTTGAAAATTGCACCACCATTTAAATCAATTAGCTATAATCCTGTGGGAAAAGGATTTTCTTTTTAAAGTTCAATTTACTCATGGCTCTCTTTACTTTGCTTCATTCTGTTCCATATTTCACATCATCATAATTATTTAACAGATCTCTAAGGAATTCGTATTGAAAATAATCCATTTAAATTTCTCGTCTTTTTAGCTGAAAGTACATTTTTTAGTCTTTTTCAAAAACGGCGGTAAATTTGTAGCAAAGTTGTCACCATTATGTATTATTCAGTTTAGGATGAATATTTCCCATAAGGCTCATGCGGTATTACAAAAAGATATAAAGCTGACTTATTACGTGATATAAAATTGCTCTTCGTTTTCAACTCTCCAATCATTTTATTTTAAAGTACTTTTCTTTTTTAGGATGAAGTATTGCAAATGGAAATATAAAAACCATACAAGGAAACTTGAATAAGAGCATAAAGTGTTTAGGGACGATATCATCCAAAAAGGAACGAGTTTCAGTTTCATTTATTGATATTTCTTCTTCTTCTTCTTCTACTTCTTATCTACTTCTTTCTTTATTTCTGTCTTTCCTTTTCACTGTTTTCTATATGAACAGGGCGTTGCAGTGCACGCGAATCGCAATCCACAAAAACCTCGTAGTATCCTTCATCTTCAGATACATCTTCATGATAATACAGCTAGAGCCTCTTCTGACCATGGACTACAGCACTGAAATCAGGTTAAGCTCGTCCAATCTTCAAGAGAACAGCCAAAACAACTTCGTACTCCATAAAGTTGTAAGTATAGCAACCTAGGACCAAAAAGTCCCTGAGACCGTATTCTTCTAGGTCCGTTAAACGCGACCCTGGATCGAAAACCACGTTTAACAAAAAAAAAACCTTACACCGCAGACGATTTTCCTTGGTTAAACTCGATTTTTTTTTTCTCGAGAAAAGCCTACGAAAACGATGCAGCGTCGGGTTTAATTGTAGTAGACTACGGGTAAACTAGAGTTAACTCTGTTTTTGTCCGTGTGGTAGTGTGTGTAATTATATTTTTACAGACGTGTATCAATCAGAAATGATTATTTATGTCTGGGAACCGACCTTTAACGTCACCATCAGAAAGACGTGACTCAGTTTCGAACCTGCGTCCTCGGCTGAATTAGTTTGTAACTTCTATTGTTAACTGGATTCCAGGCGCACGACACAACGCCACGTTGTGGTATGTCCGTCCTGTATCCATTATGTAATCCCAAGTCGAAAAATTTTGACTTTACCATTGACTAATGGTTATATATCTGTATCACTATAGTAAATTTTCATATATGTAGATATTCCAGTGATCTATATTAGGTTAAAATACTAAAAGTTATATTACGTCGTTCAGAGCATGGTGCGTGGATTTGCCCATAGAGCATGAAAGATGATTAACCTATTTTTTACGAGAACGGGTAGGTTTTAAGTAGCCCCTCCCCCGCATATCCAACACGAAAACAATGATATTTAGTTTCTAAATCACCGATTAGTGTACCATTTCAGGGAAGTTTATACTCCAATTACGGCGTTTCTGGGATTTCAGAATGAATTTGAAGATAAAGTACCTTATTTTCAAAATGATTGAGGGTGTTTCTTTAACTAAAAAGTACCCCCACTGATATCTGACTAGGTTGTGTTATTGCCCACTGACCCCTTCTCTTCGATGTGCAATGTAAAACAAAAAAGAGATGGCAAACTATCAAGGAATTTACAGAAATATATCGCTCAGGCACGAATTATAGAAAGACTCAATACAAAATATAGCCGTGCAGGCAAAATAAATATCTATTTCAGCTCAACTCAAACTTCTATTGCTTTTGTTTTTTAAAGAGGCCATTAGTGAAAATATTGACATTTCCCCGGCTTTATATTTTCAGAGCGTTCGCAATAAAGAGGGATGATGGCAAAACAGTTCAGAACAAAAATAAACATTGGCATTTTCAGTTCCTTAATCCCACAATTTATAGAATGGGACAGTAAAGGTTATTCATATATTCGAGCCTACGGTTAGTTAGATCCAGGAGTAAGGAGGGCCTATAGATTTCTTTCAAATTCTGCTTACGTGGGATAGAGAAAATCGCCTACATCCTTTATGATTAAAACATTATATTTCCATATACATTGAAGGAGATGTCTGCCCAAAGGGATGACTCGTCTCAATTTACCGCCATCGTGGGTGATTTGTACTGCTCCATCGTTTTTATTCTCTTATTTTGTTTCTTTAATACCACCGTAGAATTCGCTGATACCCAAACGCAGCTCAACCGTGTTTGTGCGGAGCCCTCCCGTTGTTGCCCCTCGTATCTTGGCGTATTGGATTCCCAGAGTGGGCATCAGCGGGGCGAAAGATTGATTGTTTGGCTTCGTCGTCACGGGTATACGGTCCGTCGACTCTTGTTTTAGTCTTCTTGTGTTGTTGATGAACGCCCATGTAATGTTTTGTACAACTCCCCTTAACATCGTATAAACGTAATCGATATTGCCCATCAGGTTTCGGTATCGCTTATTTGATAGATCATTCATCGATCGTTCGCTCTTGAAAAGATATCCTTTGCGATCCTTCGCCTCCAGAGTCTCGACAACACATGAATAAGCAAAAGTGAAACAATGGAAGCTATTTTCCCGTTTTGTTTCCGCTTCGGGGTCACTTATTAATCATGACAGGATTTCTAAGACGAAACGGACTCAATTACTCAATTTGCCGCTAATATTAATATTCACCCCATCCCTTTCCTCGTTTCGACGACCTATATATTATAGGTAGCATACAAAGTTTTGAATTTTCACAGAAGGCTATGAAAGCAAGATTGTCGACACTACACCATGAATGTTTAGTCCATGGTAATACGGGATAACTTAAATCACTTTGACCAACGGCCGGGTTTTATTTTTTTGTATGGTGACATCGCAATAAATGCGGATTTGGACTATATCGCATCGAATCTCAAAAACACAGTTTGTGTCGCTCATTAAGATTTGCTTGTGTCGCTTAATTTTATTTACTTTAGATTATTCTGAACAAATTTACACGAAATAGGAGAAGAAAAAAAAACAGATGGTAGTCGCAGCAAACAAACTCAAACATTACAAAGTGGGAAAGAGGGACATTAGCAATATTCAGATATCGCTTTAATTTTCTTTGAAATATAAGCTTTCGCGAAATCGCCCTAAGGTATATATGCATGATGCATGAGTGTATTCAACACAGACTGCATACAAATTGACATTGAAAGAACATCATGTCAGAATCCTGCCTGGTTGCTTTATTTTCAATGATAAAATACACATTTATACAAATGTGATGGCTTCGTGACATTTCTTTGCGAGATACACGCCACTTATAAAAGTTAAAGCTAAGCTATTAAATCATTTTCTATTCCATGGTGAATATCGTGAGTTGTATTAAATGCGCCACATTTAATATCCCAGTAGTCTGGGAATGTATATATCTCGCCTGGGTGTCCCGCGTTTGATATAACCCCTTTCGCTGTCATGGTAACGGAAAGCCGATCCTTAGGGATCATCGATCTTTTCATATTATAAACGGTCTAACCAGATAGCGCTCTGAATTTCTCCTATCGCCCACAGAATGATTGTTCAGTTCTTCCCCCTCGTGTCCAAAAACTGCCTCATTTTATTTCGCTGTCACTTGCCTCTGAGTTAACCCCCTCAACGCTGTTTAATCTTCACTTTATCTCCAAAAGTTTGACAGACAAGCGGCAATGATAAGTGGATACCCCCTCCCTTCACTTCCTCCCCTGTGACGCTAATATACATAGAATATTCTTTGTAGATCCGCTATTATCCTTTCCAGGAAACAATAGTTAAACAAAATGGCCTGTCTATCTTAAAGTACAAGGATGAGAAAAAGGAGTATGTAAAGTAAACCCATCGCCCCCTCCCCCTCTCTGTTTCTCCTCTCCTATCTTCTCTCAAATGATATTCCTCTCCAGATCTTTTTTGACGTGCCCCCCCCCCCCTCTCTCTCTCTCACTCTCTTTCTTTTTTTCTCTCTCTTCCACCTTTCTCTCTCTCTCTCTTTCTCTCTCCCACCTCTCTCTCTCTCTTTCTCTCTCTCTCTGCCCCTTTTCTCTCTTTATCCCTCTCATATTCTTTTTTTCGTTGTGCGTTAGTTAAACTATTGTTAGTGGTAAAATAAAATAATAGATTTCCCGATCTTCCATCTCCCCTTTCCTGCTTATTGGATGAAAAGACATAAAATGAAAAGCAATGTACATTTTTCCATTTCCAGTCGAATCTGCCCTCTTTCTGAAATAACGCATGCCATGGCTAGTGATTTAATACTGATTGAGTGATGTAAATAAGTAAATCGTTGACCGGAATATCAACTGTTCTTTCAGTTAAAAAGAAAAAGATCAGATTGTCAAACTGTGGTTTTCGTATCCGTTCAGTGACATAAGCAGAAACAGATTGGCATTGCAAAATGGAGATCAACTTGATAGCTCAGTTAACGTCAACTCCATCTCCCTCTATCTTCCCCATCTCTCTCTCTCTCTTTATGTCTCTCTATTTCTCTTTTTTCTCTATCTGTCTGCTTCACTATCCTCCCCCATTTCTCCCTCTATCCATCTATCTATCTCTCCATCTCTCTTTCTTGCTTCATCATTTATTTGCTCTTCATCTCTCTCACTTTTTTCTTTCTCTCACCTTTTCTCTGTATCTAGTATTCTGCATATCCCTATCCTCTCTCCTGTTACTTCTTAATACATAATATTAATAGCAAGGTAGCCATAGGATAGGGATGACGTACATGCCCTGTTGCGTACTCTTCTCTTGTTTTCCTAATCTGCATGGGCCTTGTGCAAGACGGAGGTGATTCTAAATGTTTATCAAGTCACTCTATACTTTTTCATACATTTCTGGCAGAGTTCAGACGTCAAATACACCAGACGTGTTAATTAATCCCTGCGCCTTAGCTACATTTATAATTCAATTGAATTGATGAACATTTGTGTTGTGCTGAATGTTAATTTAGTGTCCTTTTCAACTTCCTTGTGACACGGTTACAAATTGTCCTTCTCCACAATAATCATAATGGAAAGAGATCATTTCTGTGTGTCCCTCTACGGCGGCCGGTGTGTTTATATCTTCTTTAGATGTCGTTTCTTATACATAGAATAGCGTATTATCCACTTCATAGCGTATCGTTTTGTTAGATGTCAATCGAAGCTTTCTTAACATAATAAATTGGTGAAGTTTTTGCCCTTGATTAAAAGACAAGATGCTGAAGGCAGTTCTCGCGTAGATCATGGCCTGCCGAAATCAATGTCAGCAGTTTGATTAAAAATAATCAATTAGTCATCAATACAATTATCATGAAAACTTACTTAAGGTAGGACGATGTCACCCAAGTAGACCTCGATGACTATGAATAACAGAAGTATATAAACGGATTAAAAACTGCTATAACGTTTCTTTCTCTCTCCCTTTCTCTCTCTCCCTCTCTCATGTTATACAATTTATTTTGTTTACAAAATAACTTTGTACCGAATTCATTCTGTATTACAATTTTATTTTTTTTGTGGACGGAATACATTTCGTACCGAACTCATTTTCATTCTGTGTACGGAATTATAGTCCGTGCATATAGTTTTGTGTCCGCGGAATGCAAGGTCAGTGAACAGTATACTGTTGATGCTTGGGGGAGAGGGGATTATTAACCTTGATAAAAAGTTGTGTTCATACTGCACGCACTGCCTCATCCTGATAACACTAGTAGCGTACACATGGTGTGTCTATACTCAATAATACAAAGATACTGGAAGTTAAAGTTAATCTGGACATGAACAAAGCGTTTCGCTATTAAAACTGTAACTAGTGACTTAAACTAGAATATAACAATGTGCTATTGCATAATACATAGTAACTGTCACATGTCCTTGGCTAAGAATTTTGTATAAGTAAGCAAAAGACAAATAATGACAGCATTGATTATTATGGTTATTGAGAGAATATAGTTTAATTAATCTATATTATCTCAATAACAAAAATAATAAATACTTATAAAGCGCACTGAGTTAACTTACTCAAGACGCAAATTGTGGGCCCTAATGCAGGCTCTTAATAATTGGAACCTGTAAAGTTACGACGAGAAAAAAGATATACATAACTATAACTATTTGCAAGTTGTAAATCTTTTATTGTTCTTTGTAATACCCTGGAGGACTTGGGAGGGGGTAGCGGGAGGGGCTGGCGTTATCGAGAGGGGTGATGAGGCGAGGGGGGTCCAAATAAGGTGGATAATGCATTGGTAAATTACTATGATCAAAAATCAATATATTGAATGTAAATTAATATATTAATTTTTTGCTTTTGGACCCCACGGAAGCACATACGTACGTGAACGCTACGGTAGACTTTGCCTTGCTTTGCAGCTTTGTGTTTTAAACTTTCCTTTTATGAAGTTATTAAATGTTAGCGTAGGCACCTTCTTTATTTCTTGCCAATTTAAACAGTATCTTGGTATTATATTGAGTGTAGACACACCATGTGTACGCTACTAGTGTGTTATCAGGATGAGGCAGTGCGTGCAGTATGAACACAACTTCTTATCAAGGTTAACAATTAATCCCCTCTCCCCCAAGCATCAATTACTGTTCACTGACCGTGCCTTCGCGCGGACACAAAACTATATGCACGGACTATAATTCCGTACACAGAATGAAAATGAGTTCGGTACGAAATGTATTCCGTCCACAAAAAAAAACATTTTGTATAAATACAGAATGAATTCAGTACAAAGTTATTTTGTAACAAAATAAATTGTATAACATAATGTTGTTACAAAATACAGTTTTGAGTATATTCTGTGACAAAATGAGGTGATTTTATACCGAAAAACCAGGGTTACACTTGGCGACCCAAGGCGCAAAGTGTTACCGAAAAAACCTGGGTAACACTTGGCGTCCAAAGGCGCCAAGTGTTACCCTGGTTTTTCGGTACAAAATGTATTCGGTACAAAGTCATTTTGTAACAAAATGAATTCGGTAAAAGTCATTTTGCAACAAAATCAATTCAGTACAAATTTTGTAACAAAATAGATTCGGTAAAAATAATTTTGTAACAAAATGAATTCCGTAAAAATGATTTTGTAACAAAACGAATTCGGTACAAATCATTTTGTAACAAAATGAATTCGGTAAAAATGTTGTAACAAAATAAATTCGGTACAAATCATTTTGTAACAAAATTTATTTTGTTACAAAAGTTTTTAAAAAAATAAAATTTTGTTACAAAATAAATTCGGTACAAATCATTTTGTAACAAAATGAATTCGGTACAAATTTTGTAACAAAATGAGGTGATTTTATACCGAAAAACTAGGGTAACACTTGGCGCCCCATATGATTCAACACCATTTAGTAGCAATTTTGTTTACATTTCTTTTCTCTTATCATTGCAGCCTGGATTTTGTCGCTTCATCCTGGTGCTCCTGGAGTATTTCAGCATGGCCAACATGTACTGGATGTTTGTAGAAGGTCTCTATCTGACGAGCAGGATCGCTGTAGCAGTCTTCAGCACCGAGTCCAATTTCAAAGTATACCTTGCCATTGGTTGGGGTAAGTCATTTATTTTCCTATAGTTTCATAGAGTCCCCCAAGATAGTCTGGATAGTTGCAAAACAACAGCAGCTCTTTGAAGGGCCCTTTTACAGGATATTTTTGATAAAATATTGATCCCCCACTATTTGTATAAAATGAAAGAATATTTTACGCAGTAAGATTTTTTTTGTAAAGATGTCAGTGTCCAAAAAAAGTATTGATACACCCCTACTTAACAATGAGCAATACCTGGAAGGATGAACCCGAAGGTTATAGTGTATTAGTTTTCTTTCCCTTCACTTGACACCGAAGTACAATGATAATATAAATGGAGAAGACACTTGAGCCACCTCTGACACCATAGATAAGATAATTATGACGCTGGTGATGATGATAGTGTACATAATCAGAATGAAGCACTTACCCCGTTGACTACTGAATTATATTTTCCCCAAATACTTAGTACATGGGCCAATGGTTGGAGTAAGCAACGAGTTAACATTAAAGCCCGTCTGCACTACTTTGGCCGGGGGAATAGACCTCCCTGTAGGGTCACTGACAGGTGGTTATCTCATCAAATCAGCTCTCAATTAACATAAGAAAAAGAGGATCATGGGGACCAACAGTCACCGATAAGGCATTGTTTGCTATATAGAGCACAAGTAGTTATAAGTAGTGCAGTGGGGCTTTAAACGAATTTATACAGGTTATTGATTGTTAAGGTTTATCAAATGCTAATAGATATACGCATCTTACATTTGTTGCCGTTCATAAAACCATATTTACTATGAATTGCACCAAAAAATATCAACAAAGAAGGCAACGTCTGGGGAAGAGTCTATATATTTGTTTAAAGTAGATCGAAAGGGGGAACCTAGATGAAGATCGATCGACGGCCTATGAGATTTCATGTCCTGTCAGTTAACAAATTGCCGCGCAGAATACTCAAACTGAACCCTTTTCAAGTTAACGCAACATCTTCTTGAAACCTCTTAAACTTCCACCATGCTAATAGATACATTTTGTTTGCTTAGTACTCCACTCCTTTTTTGAAATACGAGTACCTACATGTTGTAGCTTTAGGATAACATTGTGACGTCAGGCCTTTATCTCTCTCTCTCTCTCTCTCTCTCTCACACAAACACACACACACACACACTCTCTCTCTCTCTCTCTCTCACATACACACACTCTCTCTCTCTCTCACACACACACAAACACACACACACACACGCACTCTCTCTCTATCTCTCACACACACTCTCTCTCTCTCTCTCTTATACTTCTATTTCCTGTGTCTTATTTGTAAAATATGTCAAGTTATAAAAAGGATGCCGTCTTTGGGTTATTTTTGCTCAACAATCGATGATTGTTTTTAGCCCCAGGAATTCCTCTATCCACTAATAACTAGGAAGTCAGAGAGAACATAATTTGTGTTTGGTCATGCTGTTGTTTTATTTGCGGGGTTCATTGTAGGTGGCTCAGTTATTGGGACCCAACTCGTCAATCATCTCCATATATCCTGCCCTCTTTCTCTCATCTCTTTATTTTATTTTATTTTAAATCTTTTCTTGCACCCTCCCTTTCCATCTGTTCATCTATTGCCCCAATTTTTCTTTTCGCAAACATTCTTTCTCTCTCTCTCTCACTCTCTCTCTCTCTCTCTCGTTTTTCTGTAATCTTACTTTATCTCTTCTTTTTCTGTTTCTTTTTTCCCTTCTATCCCCCCTCAACCTTTCCTTATCTTCCCCTATATCTTAACCTCACTTTCTCCCGCCCCCTGTCACCTTAATCTCACCTCTCTCATCTCCCCCCCCCCCATATCTTTATTTTATCTCTCCCTTTACTTGTTGTCTCTCTGTCTATAAACTACCTTACGTTCTCCGCTTCCAAGTTTCTCCCTTTCTCTAATAATGTGTTTTTCCATCTCTCTATCTGTACTATTCTCTTCCATTGTAAAACAAAATCAAATATGTTGTGCCTATGTTCAGGAATTAACCGAAGCAAAAATCCAGTGACCTGCGCAATAAGCCAGTTCACGGTTGCAGTCTGAGCATGAGCAGATAAAGGTCATTGCAGAACAAATTGTGAAATACACGGAGACGAAATACTGGAAACGTGCTCATGAAAGTTATGTAATCATTATTCAATTATGCACTCCATGATACACAGGTGGAAGTATTCTTTGAAAAGGGGAAACAAAGGCTATTTATGTAGCACCTCCATCGCTGTAGGAGTGATTATTTCGAAATGTACAAAGTGGGACCTCTTCATGTTTTGAAGATCTGTGGATATTCGGGGTCATTGCAGTAATGTGCTAACCGTGAACTGGTCTATTGGCAACAGGTTTGTCCAAACCCGGAAGAGACATAACAATGAACGTAAAGAACTTTTTTCAAACAATTTAGGTCACGTGTCCAGACGTGGGTTCTCACGTGGTCAGTTGTCTACGTTTAATTGTCGCCCATAAACATGGTCAGATGTCATGCCTTGTAGCGTAGTACATCGGGATATCTCACGATGGGTGGACAGTGAAATATAGTCAAAAGTTGTTTGTATGGTATCAACTGCCACGTTGAGGAACGAACCTAATTTAAATGATTGCCTATTCGGTTTGAGCAGTCATGTCACGTTTCCAAGCTTACTGGAATATCTCATACCCTATGGACAGTGAACATGATTCAAATCCTGGGGTTTGGGGGGATTTACGTGTCAACACATGATAAGTCATGCTATTCACCATACGTGCTGTCCATACGATGTGAGCCGACACGTCATTTTTCTTCGCACACATTAAAGGTACTATGTCCCTTTTGCAGCCAACCTCAAATTCTGTAGAACTTTGCAGGAATTATGAATATGTCATGTATGTCCTATCTGTGAAGTTTAAACGTTAGCAGTGTCCTCATATTCAAATTATGCAAGGAAACCCGTTTACTTGCTAGACTTCACTGTCAGACACTATTGAGTGACTGACTGGCTTTTTTTTTCTTCTTTGGTAATAACATACATGAAAAGAGTTGTAAAGGGTACATGAGCATTTGTCTACATCAATAACCCACTTCTTGTGATGGCCAAGATTAAACTGATTGAATCTTTGCGCGGCATAAAACGTATGACCATTCGGTACAATTGTCTGAAAATCAAGACTATTACTTTTGGGCTCTATAGCCCTAAAGTCGATTTGACAACTACTAGTCGTTATTTTCCCACTTGAAGACATTTTCAAGCCCCACCTCTTTTAGGGAAGTTCTAAATTAGTATTATCTTTCAAATGCAGTTGGAATTTAACTTTTTCATGTTTTTGGCCTGCAAATGGGACATAGTACCTTTAAACGTAATTTTGATGCAGATGGGGAAAACTCCTACGTGTGATCACATCGTATAACCATGTGACTCCATTCATATTCAAATGCTGTCCATACGATATCAGCCACGTTCCGGAGGACACATTGACAGTAACTTTGATGCCGAACTAACGAAAATTGCCGTGTGAACATATGGTAAGCCTAGTGACTTAATTCTTCAGTATATGTTCGCCTCAGCAACTGCCATACATACCTTTAAACCGAGATGAGGGATCGGGATACGTTGAAGACATCTGACAGGTGATCCAAAAGTTTATGGCTCAAAATGGAAAATGCTGCAAGGAAGAAAGTGCAAATGTATTATTCAAGGGATGCCCTCTGTCGGCCATGATTAGAGCGTTTCCATTGATTTTTCGGAAGGTACGGAATAGTTGATCCCTCGCCCGAATCTATCGCGCTACCCTGACCTTAGAGGTCAACCTTAATTGAAGAGGGCGCTGTTTGTTTCGTTTATTACTGATAACGATGATTCGTGAGTCAAATTAGATGGATTTTCGAGGGTTTTGTAAAGGTAAAACATGCCCTCCCTTTCGAAAAACATATCGATTTGAATATAGGTGTGCAGTGTGTGTGTATGGGTGTGTGGGTGTGTATGTACGCGGGGGGAGGGGGAATTCCATGGAATGTGGGTGTTTAAGGGCGTACACTTCCTCTTAGGAACCCCCATATGGAAATAAGTAATACATTATTCGCAATGTGTTTTAGGCAAGAGGAACTTGCCTGGTATAGCCACCCCCCCCCCCCTCCAATGATAAGTAACTGCTGCATACACCTTTGGATATTGGGTGAAGTGAGGCCAGATAGGGATACTTCTTTTGGGAAAGTAGTAAAGATAAAAGACAATTCTACAATTAGTGATATACTTAGTTCCATTCCTAAAGTTTAGATGGAACTTTTGGTGTGTTTTTTTGTCCATATGACCTGCACTATAATATTGTAATTAGCTAAACAATTTCAACATAGAATGAACATTCCATATGAAGAAGGCAAACGCATATAATTCCCATTCCTTGTTCTTGTACTTCAACCTGGATAATCAATCGTTTTATTATCTCACTATCGAAAAATCTTTTTAATACGTGAATATATCTGAAGAAAAAGATTATTTAACAGACTGATTATTGGAAAAAGTGTGAGTGACTTGGTCTTGTGCATTGGGTTTACTTAATGTGACATTGAAACGTTCTGCGTGAAACCCCACGCCATTCTAAATAATCCGTTGGACAGATTGGAGTGCCCTAAAAATCAGGAAAAACAATTCCAATAAGTGGTGATGTCCCTGTTGAAATTTACATTTCAGTAACCTAATCATGGGTAGCAAGGGATTCAAATCTTCTTTGGAGTCATCTCTCTCCCTCTCTCTCTCTCTCTCTCTTCCTTTCTCTTCCTTTCGTTATCCATTTCTCTCTCTTCTTCCCATCTTTTTCCCCTCCTCAAATCTTCCTTCGTCTTCTTTATCCCCGCACCTCTCTCCTATCCTATCCTATCCTATCATGCTATAGTTCATCCAAACATTTTCATTCTCTTCTGTCTCTAGCTATCCTAGTCCAAGCGACCGTTCCCATGTATGATGCCTTCCTCTTCTTCTCTTTCCCCTATCTCTCTACAAATTCTACAATTTATTATCGAATGTTTTCTCTTTGGCTGTTGCTGTCGATATCTTTTTTTTTTTTTTTCCTGTACAACAATGTTTTGCTCTGTCCGGAGATGTAGTTTCAATCCCAAGGCCGCTGTGTCCTTACTTTCCACTGTGATTTCTGCGTATTCTTTTCACTGAAACCTTTATAAAATATTTGTACTTCGTTCTGTTTTCCTACCTTTTTGTTCGTGATGTTACTATGTTCATATTGTTTTACACTTTAGCAAAACGTTGACATGTGTATTTGTTCAATATGAGTATCGTCGCCAGTTAATCTTTCATAACTGACGCTGCACCTTTGAACCGATTGCACATGGGTTATCCAAACTGTTTTTTTTATGTAGAGCCTGGTAACAATGGGTGCTACATCTACATTCCTATTGAAGAAAAAAAACACTATTAACTTGCTAGTGCTATAGTTTTGTATGTTTAATGGGATCATCCATAGACGCATCAACGGCTTTTTAGGTTCCTCATTACAAGTGTTCGGCCCTTTTTACACTCTTATTATAAAAGAATCATACGTTTAATTGATTTGTTTAATTGCCCCTTCTAGCCCCCCCCCCTTATTTCAAACACACACTCTCTCTCTCTCTCTCTGTATGTATATCCCCCTCTCTATCAATCTTTCTGCACCCCACTCATTCTCCCTTCTCTCTCTCTCTATATCTCTCTCTTGTCTTTTTTTCTCTCTCATTGTTTAAAAAAAGGTAAAATAGAACATATAACAAATGTAAATATCTACAAACAAGACAGTATTTGGAGAAAGAAAAAAGGAATGAAATTTTACTCATCTCTTTCTCTCTCTCTCTATCTCTCATTCATCCCATACAGTCTCTCCGTTGCTGTTTGTCATCCCATGGGCTATTGTAATGAGTTATCACAGTATTTCACCCTGCTGGCTGGATCATCTTGATAATCCATACATATGGACTCTCAGAGCGCCTCTTATAATCGCAATATTGGTAAGAATACCCGTATATGAAATAGCCTATTTGTTAGCGAGTATCCTATTGGCTGAGCAGGGGTCACGTGACAATCGCCATTTTGTTTTAGATGCACGGGCGTTGCACGATAGATAATCCGTACACAGGTGAATGAGACTACGCGCTCTCTTTCCTGTGCGTAACCATTGTCTCCGTTGTCTTAGATGCGCGCATCCAACGCGAGGGAAACCTGAATGTAACGAGGGGGCTCAAAGAAGTAAGACATGACGATACCCTCAATTTTATAATACTGCATGCATATGGTATATATTCAACTCCCAATTCAGCATTCACCTCGTGCCATTGTATGTCAACCTCGGCCTGCGGCCTCAGTGAAATATAACACCACTTGGGACTTTTTGAATTTGTCGGTTCATATATTTTGTTGTATTGAACGCCGGAGTATGCAATATTTGTATACTAATCAGTGAGGTATTCGCATAGGGTGAAGTCCTTGTTCGTTTGAATGCCTAGGGGGGAAATCAGTTTTATATGCAGTTGGCATTTAACAATAAAACTTTCCCCATGGATAGGCCTACCTATTATGTTCAATTTGGAAATATATTTTGGCTGGGATATTTTTGTGTCGTGCACGATCATATCATACTACAACCTTGATCAAGACTTTGTCAATCTTTGACAAACTTTGGAAAACACACATTATTGACACTAATTATAAAAATGTATACATTTTCTTACACTCTGAGTTCAGTCTCTTGAGTCTGTCAAACCACGCATCCTTTTAACTTTCACATGAAAAGAATATTCATATTGATGTATTCCTTGTTTTTCCACTTCTGTTTGTTTTAACAGATCAACACTCTATTCCTCATAAACATCATACGGATCCTCATCACCAAGTTACAAGCCAGTAACACCATGGAGACAAACCAAATGAGGTCGAGTAGATTTTTATCTCCTTTTGTTTAATGGTCCCGCCTCTGGAGGCATCAGGTCCATTTAGAAGGAAAAATTATCTCTGGGAATTGCCAATTTACACCGTAATGGACCACTAAAGAGTGTGTCAGAGGAGGATATAGACTGATGCCCTTTTAAGAACGTAGCCTAAAGAAAACGAGCCAGTCATAAATCATCATACCTGCTTATATTTCTGTGCTAAAATGGAGGAATAAAATACATCGATCACATTTAGAGTTGATAACGACCCCATTCAAATTTGGACCTCGACTAGTTCTCTTAATTTCTTTAACCTCCCTTAAAGGGTCCCATTTGCAAGCCAAAAAATGAAAAAGTTAAATTCCAACTGCATTTGAAAGATAATACTTATTTAGAACTTCCCTAAAAAAGATGGGGCTTGAAAATGTCTTCAAGTGGGAAAATAATTACTATTAGTTGTCAAATCGACTTTAGGGCTATAGAGCCCAAAAGTAATAGTCTTGATTTTCAGACAATAATTGTACCGAATGGTCATACGTTTTATTCTGCGCAAAGATTCAGTCAGTCACTCAATAGTGTCTGACAGTTAAGTCGAACAAGTAAACGGGTTTACTTGCATAATTTGAATATGAGGACACTGCTAACGTTTAAATTTCACAGATAGGACATACATGACATATTCATAATTCCTGCAAAGTTCTACAGAATTTGAGGTTGGCTGCAAAAGGGACGTAGTACCTTTAAACTGCAAAAATATTCTTCATCGATATTCTCCTTGCATGGACTGCGATTCCGTCTGTTTAGCGCCACCAACGTTGTATGTCGTTGAATTATATAATTTTCTTATTGCAACTTTAAAAGGTTTTATTTTACGTTTTGGGGTAGTTTTTCTAACGCGTTACATTTGTCACGAACGAGAAAACTAACGGGAATCATTAACAGTTATACAATAAACCATCATTTTCTTTTGTTTTGCAGGAAAGCGACGAAAGCTGTGGCCGTCCTGTTCCCCTTGCTTGGTTTGACCAATCTCATCTTCTTTTGGAATGTAAAAAGTGAGAACGAGGCCGTAGAAAAAGCTTTCATTGCTACAAATGCTGTCCTACAGTCAACACAGGTAAGGACCGTGATGGGGGTGAGATGGGGGGGGGGGGGGGGGTTCTCAAAGATTATGTTTGCATGTATTTGAAATGAAAAGCACTTAGAATGGCCTTTAATACAATTAAGGCCATCCACAAAGATTTCGCGGATATTTTATTAACTTCAATATTCTAGAACTCGGAGGTAATTTTAAAACACGATTGCATATACTTGAAAAAGATGAAATGAAAACTACTGAAAAAGACCTTTAATGAAATTAAGGCCATCCACACAGATTTTTTAAATATTCTTTAACTGCAATATTTTATAACTCGAAGGTAATTTTAAAACACGTTTGCATTATACTTGAAATGAAAACTACTAAAAATGGCCTTTAATAAAATTAAGACTTCGCAGAAGGATCTCGTGGATATTTCGTTAACTGCAATATTCTAGAACTCGTAGATAATTTCAAAACAGGATATGCGATGTGAATGCAATGATAACACCTGGTTCTTATAAAAGCGTTTTTACCTGTTCAAATCGGCCAAAGCACTTACAATATTGTTATTACTCCGGTCATTGTATTCAATTACTATAAGGCACAGTATGACAGTACACATTCTCCATTCCCTGAGGATAAATACAGGAAGATGCATTTTTATCGGGTGGCAATATTTTTTTTTTTAATCTACTATTTTATTTAACGGATGATGCTTGAAGCATGCATGACTGATAAGGAGCCCTTTTAAACATATTAACTGGGGATTTCTTGTTGTGTGTGTTTAATCTGCATTTTCCAGCTTTTACTTTAAAATGCGCGAAGTACATGGCATAGGAAAGGGCCCTTAATTTACTGTTCTGTAGAATGCGTCTGATTGTTTTGTTCTGATTTTCTTTCAGGGTGTTTTCGTGGCGGTGATCTACTGTTTCCTGAATACAGAGGTAAGAAAACCCGGTCAAAGTACTACTTACGTATCGCCTAAAGTGACAAACAACCCAGTCTTAGAATGACTAAAATATAAATAGGAATTATCAAGTTTTATAAAGGATTTCCACGCCTTTAAGCTTAGTTTATGTGGCAATCCTTCTTCGCGATTATATAATGTTAGTATTATAATTATTATAAGTAGTTTACGTTGATGATGTATTAGGTTTTTAATCATGATTATGTTGTAATTAGTTCGCAAGTTTAGAAAGAGTTCATTAAGAAAAATAACATAAATCAAAATTATGTACACGATTTTTACCATCTTCTTTGCACCCTTGTCCAATTTTGAAATATATGAGACAAGCAGGAAAACCATATATTCCTCCTTGTCTCACCTTATTTTCGATCAAATGTTAACCCCCAAAACAAACTGTGTAATCAATGAGTATAGTAATAATATGTGTTATTTTTCGTGTATATGGATAACATGGATACACTTTAATCTATCCAGGTTCGGAAGTTGGTTAGACGCAGGGTTCTGGCTAGCCTTGACGAGTACGGTAAACGAACTCCTCGTCGAAGCCACCAATACCACACCACCAACGGCTCTTGCGGAGTACCAACGACTTCCGAGGTCGTCATGGCGGTATCGTATCGTCGAAGTACGCAGGACCAATCAACGATAGCTGACCCGGATCAGTATACCGAAATGAAACCGTTTACTTCCGAGTGCGGCGAGAGTTGAGCATCCTGAAAATGGACATGCCTTTGGAAAAACTGATAAAAAAGTTTGTGCGATTGAACTATCCCGATGTTTTAAGGATCAAGTGCTGCTCCCGAAAGGTATATCCCGTGCCAAATAGTTGTTTGTAAGGCGGTTCACCAGTGCAACGGAACGCTATAAAGAAAGTATGTAATTGTGATAAAACATTGGCTGCATTGAGTGAGGCTGTCTGTACAAAATGCTGGATTAACAGAACCGCGTGTGTCGTGCAAGGATAAAGTATATTATGAGTACCTTGAGCCGCGCTGGACGCCATTTTGTTTCTGTTGACAGCTGAACGGTTGATAACCGTTACGGATTGATGATTCGTATTCATTTATCACGATTGTTATTCAACTTGTTAAATGTTGATTGTGATGTATATTGCCAATGATGCCACTTTACATGTTTTAGTAGTTTTCTTCTTAAATTGTCACTGTGATTATCATGTTTGTGATATATTGGTATTAATAATGGTTAAACATTCGTAGATTGTGATTTGATATGAAACGACATGGATTGGCACCATATTTAAAAACCTAGCTATAATTCATTTTGAAGATTGGAAAAGTGCTCTAAAATAGAAGAAGCAATATGGAAACACACATTTGATGATTTATTTTTTTAAAAGGGTTACCATTCTAATGACTTGTTTGTCATTCGTTCAAATGGTTTTAATTTTGGATACAAATTATAATTGTTTACTCTGTCTCCCTTATGCTCTGGGAAAGTTTATTTAAATGACAGGGGAATTTAGTCCAGTAAGAATAGGGGGTTGAGGCAAGTGCCCCTCCCACACAATGTGGACCATACTTCGTATCTAACGGAAGATTTTGCTACGATTAATGTATTTGTTATTTTACTCCCACCCAAATGCTAAAGATAATTCGCTCATCCCACCCCTCCCCTTCTATCTCTTTGAATCGGGACCATTATTTGGCATCCATTGTGGACGTAGGGAATGGAGAGCATTTTCGCATTTTGATCGTTTAATATCTACATGTCATTGTCGTAACCATCAATTTGTCATTAAATTAACTGTACATAAATTTATTGTATAAAAACGAAATTATATGTTCAAAATATGTAAATACATGTGTATCATACTGGTTTCAGTCTTTATTGTGTTTTATAAAATATGTGCCAATTAAATGTCTATTTAAACAAAGCAACAAGATTGTTTTCGTATTCAAAATGGACAGAAGTTTCAAAATAACAATTTTTTGATTGTCAAGAACATTTTCTTTTCATAAAATTTGAGATCATAAATATATATAGATATGTTTAAAATGTGTTAATATTCACATTTCTATTTTATGAAAATTGAGTACGTTTCTGCTGAATATATCGTTTAAGCTTCGGCTACAGAACTCTATATTTCAATTTACAGGACAGCTTTCGGTTGTTTTTCCCGCCTCTCAGTCCATGGTTGCTCGTTCGTCATATATGCAATTTTGCACAAAACAATATTCACCAATAATGACGGAAGGACTGATTTGTACAACACGATGGCTTTGAAACCTAGTAATTTCCGGTCTTGATTTACTCCATCAAAATCGTGTTATCCCCAAGATAAATTAATCTAGCACTAGAAACAGTTAAATAACCTTGCAGTCTGTTGTATATCTATCATATGATAAATACAACGTGGCACAGGGTGATTATTTGTGTTGCATATAAAAGTGAAACAAATCGTTTACAATATGTTGGATCATTAATTTTGTTTTTATAGTGCACAACTAAGCAATGATGATTTTTTTGATGGGAAATGATCTTGTAAAAACAATATCAACTATCCCTTAAATGTAAATGTTTTATGATATGTTCACATTTTATATGTATAATGAAGTCCAGGTTTTCTTCAAAAGGGAATATCTTATGTGAGATTGATTTGAAGATGATGCCATCGAGATGTAGTGTACTTCAAATATTGTATAGGTGCTATACATTAATGTCCATCAATGTACTACAGCATGTGTAATGATGCATCCCCTAGATCTCCGGACTTTGGGGAGTTGCTATTCATATACATCACTAGTCCAGAATGTTACCGATTTAAATTTAAAGGGGAATTACACCCTGATATTAATTTGATTTTAATAGAAGCAGAATAATGAGAGAAACAGGTCGGTGACATGTTCATAACTCTCTTATTTTTTCATTCGATTTTGCTCAAAATTTCACCGATCTGTTTCTCTCTTTTTTCTATTAAAATCTACTTAATATCAGGGTAAACTTCCCCTTTAACAATCTCCATCGACCAGACCAACGCAACGCGATCTCCCCCTACTTGATGCAAGCCGAAAATGGCGTGATTCCAGTATTTCTAAGCTGGGCGTTCCCGTCAACGACGCGTATGAGTTTGGCCAACCCGGTTCGAAGTGGGCACAATATATGGCGAATACTGCTTTGTTGGGCAACCACAAGACAAAAGGATGCACGCCTTGTTGTGACCAAGTAAAATAGAGTTGGTCAAACTCGGTGTATTGATATAGCTCTGGTACGGATCCGTGGATCACGCTTCCTTCGGCTAGCAACAGGTAGGGGATGTGAGAGATTGCGCTCGCGAAAGACAATAAAACTGCCCTGATTCAGGACTAATACCTCACTGCCGAATGGAAAGGTTTTCTCACCATCTTCATCTGTCTCCCTCCACGAGCTCAGCCAGTTTTCCATCCCTATTCTTTTCTTTATTGTCTGAAAAGTGTGATTGTACATCAACTAGATTTCTATGAATGATTGATTTATTGAAGATACGAATGTATTTACTGTATTTTAATAAAACCTTATGAAGAATTTAGCTATTCTTAAATTGTTGTCCATTTCTCCACCCACAGTGCTGGATGAGGTGTCAATCATTACCTTTCGCTAAAGCCGTCAATTTAGCATAATTGTAAAAGTGAGCAATATAAAGGTTTCGGGACATAATTGACGAAAAGTAGAATAGCATAGAAGGAAAGCCAATCTCTGCATCTTGGATATTGGGCTTACGTTGAGTCATCGGGTCATCGCGTCGGGTCATCGCGTCGGGTCAGGTGGTCGTGTTACACGACCTTTTCTTGAAACCAAAGCGGAAGGTCATGTGAACATGCACTTTACATACGCGACCTTTCGTAGATTTGCCGTGGGATTTTCATAAAGTGTCCGATAAATTGGACCAGATCATTTGTAGATGAGAGAGTTTCTTTCACAAATATTAACCCCGACATTTCGTGAACGAAGAAGATTGTTTTCACAAAA
The DNA here is from genome assembly GCA_035222895.1 of Strongylocentrotus droebachiensis. Lineage (NCBI taxonomy): Eukaryota > Metazoa > Echinodermata > Echinoidea > Camarodonta > Strongylocentrotidae > Strongylocentrotus > Strongylocentrotus droebachiensis. The sequence goes on from JAVYIG010007288.1 coordinate 85,487, forward strand.
GGTCGGGTTTACAACGAGACCATCCAACCCGACGCGATTGGGGTTGTGGGTCCGAACGAGTAAGACAACTAAAGCTCTCACTCTTGCCTTTGGACTTAAAATAGTAATCATTATTTATGTATAATAATGTCCGACATAAGACTTCAAAGATTTGCGAATTATTGCAAGTAAACTTCTTCGAATTACTGTTTGAAATCAGCTCTCCGGGTAACCAGCATGTCCGGCCGCACAACGTGTTTTCGAATCCGACCCAATTCTCTGGCATTCATACCAATGCTGCCTTAGTGACTAGGTCACAGAAACAACCAGTGACTTCGACGGAACAGTTCATTAAAGTATATACAAATAACCAACCTTTGCAGTTGAAACAAATGCATTTTCCCCACAGGTAGGTAGGTATACCAAAATAAGTATTTATCTTCGAATTTGTTTATCATTTTATTTCGAAGATATTCACTGTACAACATTAAGAGGACAAGATTATGAATCGAATTGAGTCATATAAATGAGAAAAATGATTAATATTCGTGTGTGAGTGGGCAGGGGGTATCACTATTGCAAACAAGCTTCAACTCAAATAAACTCCAAATCATGCTAAACGCGCCCCCCCCCCCTCCCCGCCCGAAATAAAGGAACCACGCTACTTATAAAATAAAGACTAAATTGTGAGGCACAGGTAAGCAAAAAAGACATCAGATTATACTTTATTGAGGCTCTCACCCACCAACGAAGTGAACCACCACAAAATGGTCTTCAGCACGTATAAAATACATTTATATATACAATATCTGACTTAGTCTAAAAAAAACTCTTTTTAACCATAACTAAGACTCGTTCAGCATTTGTTTACATTATGCAATTTATCTAAAATGAACTACATGTAGAATAAAGATAAAAGTCTTTTTGTTTTAATAAAAAATTATCTTGTAATGCCCCTTGGTATTTTAGAAAATGCGTTTTGCATAAAATGCATACTCTTATGCAAGTTGTGTTGTCAAAACTTTATGGTGAAGAAGATCATGATCGCAAAGACTTTCGAAAAATAAAATTAAGGGTAATTTCAATATTCTATATCCCTAGAGACCATGTTCAGTTTACGCGATACGTCATTGTAATATTCGCAGATCCCAATAGGTGATAGAGAAGGCAAAATGATTAGTAATTATAATAACAACAATATTTTATACTTGTGTAGCACATATCATGTTAAGATATGATGTTCAATACGCACTTCCAAAGGTCATTGGATATTCTTTCCCAGAAATTCGCCTATATTTTTCGAAGGTTTTTGCAATCGTGTTGATCTCGAAAACGTCGTATTGAAATACGAGCTTAGGTGAACAATTATGCCAATACCAAAACAAAACCGAAATTCAATCTAATCCTCATCATATTTTGTGTTCATCACGTACGGACATCTTTCTTTGTTTCTATTTTGTTTTCCTTTGGGGAGGAGGGGGGGAGTGGTGGCTGAAAAATAAACACAAATCTGAATAACCGCTGAAGACAGTTGACCATTGTACAGATTTCAGGCTTTTTGAGAAATGCGGGAAAAGAAATAACGTCCTCTTTGTTACTTAAACAATGGTTTGTTAAAAATGCATGCAGAATATAAAATATAGAATATAGTCCTATCTTTATCTACACATCATTTGTATTTTAAGAGCACATTGAAAACAAATATGTGAGTTAAACTGAAAAACCGTTGATGAATTAAACAAATCCATGAAAAATGTTAAAGAACATGTACAAACACAGCTAAAGTTGAAATTGGTATCTTAAAACTTGAATTACTTGACGTTACTTCTTTACACTTTCAATTAACCCAAATAAGGAAATGCACATTTGATTTTGTCAATTTAAAGACTCGTTTAAAAGCACATGTACAAAATATACTATGACAACACTAATTTGTCAAAGCAAGTCATGATAGGTTAAATTCAAAGATATCATTTGATACAGGTAGAGACCAAATCTATATGTCCAACTACATGTAAATTTAGTTTTGTTAAACATTTATTTATAAGCATTTTATCTCAATACTGTTAGATATGGGGCCAAAATGCCCTCTAAATGGGGGAGGCGGAATACCCCTGGCCGGAACACCGTAGGCCCATTGATTTTTTCGCAAAGAGTCATTAACAATGAGGCGTACAGCATGTTCACATTGAGCTCAATACACCAATGTTTTATTGTACATGTATCTGTTTAATGACATGTCAGGAAAAAGTAAAGAATTTGTGATATACGCCATCCATGGAGTCTTGAATATACACCTATGTCACCGTGGTAACACAATACTTATTATGGAAATACATTTTAAGATTAGTCCCTTTAATATTTATAGCTGAACAAAGACATAAACATAATTAACCAACAACACCACAGTTTCACTAAACCGATTAAAAAAACGAAAGAACAAACATGCAGAAAACGTCTGCTAGATATTTATAATTAAACAGAACAAAGCTTTATACTGTAAGAGAAAAATACACAATTTGGGATATTTCAAGTTGAATTATTGCATCTCATGTAGATTTGTTTCATCACAAGAATTTTGGATTCGTTGTTCATGTTTGTCATGCAAGTATGCAAATACTCCTGTGCTCATTACAACATAAACACTGGAGGCCAAATTGTAAATATACTATAAAGAATACAACGGGAAAAAACGCTTTTTCAAATAAGAATCAGCCATCTTGTAAAAGCGGTTGTGGTATAAAAATGGTGCGAGTGAAAACATGAAAGTACAACGCTGCAAAAATCATATTTCATTTGATTTGAATATCTCCACATGTGTCCGAAACAAAAAGCGTAATCGGGGTTCTCAAGACTGAATATAAAACTAGCGAATAAAGAAACAATACACTAAATATAACAACTGCAACATCGTAGGTGAACAATTGAATCAGACAGGGTACATACTTACATTCTTCAATGTGCACGTAAGAACATACAGTAACCCAGAATAAAAGGTTCGCTTTAACAAACCAGTCCTAGCAGGACACAAGCTATGGTGAAATGTGAAATTCGTGTTAGTGTGCATTACCAAATATTGTGATCGACCGAAGCAAGTGGTTTAAATTTTAGATATTTTCTTATAGAGACGATGCAATGTTCTTTTCAATCAAATATCAACAAAAAGTAAGAATAAAAGAAGAACAAAAAAGATCACCTCCCTGCACGTATATGCGATGGCAGTTTCCCCGAATAATGGCAGTTTCCAAAATTTAGGGGGGGCGGCGCTGCCCCCTCAGACCCTGCTAATCTTATTCTCATGTTAGTGTGAATACATAATAACGTTAACTATCTACGATGGATCAAATTAAATGGAATTCATAGTGCAAATCATTAGTATGGAAGACACATCACCGATGGTTTGAATTTCAGACATGAATGTATTTGTTAAAGAAAGATCAAGACGCTTTTCTGCGAACGTTGGCACAATCTTGAAATAAACAAGTGGTCATTTAAATTACGACCCATGATATTTCTCTGCTCATGTGCTGATCACATTTAAGGAGTTGTCATTAAAGAGAAATAAACGATTCAATCAATGTGGAAGCAGTAAAATCAGAAATAAGAATGAAATGATTTGTCGAATCTGACAAACAAATTAATTAAATATTTCAGTGACAGAGGGTGCGTGGTGTCATACGATGGGAACTGCAGAAAAGTAAACGCAAAATCTCTCAACTTCTACATTATAGGGGAGTATCTACTTACGTAATCTTATCTTATCTTAGCTTGATTTATCTTCTTTTTGTTAATATAATTAATCCTCCACCTTGGGACAATTGCAGGAATACTACAATATACATAACATTTTACTTTCTGATGCATAATTATGTACATCCACTCAATATATTTGATAAATTATCATACCCACGGATACCTGTATACGATGTTTAGAATACATTTTGATCATAAAATTCCGATCATAACAGGATAATTATTTGCTTCAAGAAGTGACTCGTAATCATTCGAATTTATAAAAGAAAATGACATCAAGCAAATGAAAATAAATGCATGCATACATTTTGATCATAAAATTCCGATCATAACAGGATAATTATTTGCTTCAAGAAGTGACTCGTAATCATTCGAATTTATAAAAGAAAATGACATCAAGCAAATAAAAATAAATGCATAGCAAATCACTGCCCCAGCAGTTCATCTTACTAAATCATGCTACTTGCATTGCAAACGAAATAAGTTTCCGACTTTATTACAACGAGTTTTCGTTCCTCTTTAACCGTTGTAGGTCTACAATTAAAAGTTTAATACAAAAATACATAGATTATGAGATTTTGTTCACATGAAAGCATGCAGGTTCCAATAGAACATCATTGAAACAGGTCTCTAGAAATATATATGACAAAATAACTTCATTCAACTTCGATAATCTAGCAAACAGGGCATGCTAGATCAAACGAAAATCGGATAGACCATACAAGAGGCTGCAGTGCACAGCACCACTAGGTTTTGCGAGTCACATATTCTATATATTTGTATATATATATATTATAATTGATTTGAAGGCTTATCTCGCAATCATATGGTCCACAAGTTGTTCACCAGCTCCGAAAGAATCCCGTGACTTTAGGCAGATAAAAGAGTTTCACAGTATCATACATCTGGTTATAGAAATCATGTTGTCCATGGTGTCCATTCAGTCCATCACCTACACCTCTGTCGTTCTCGTGCTTAATTCTACACTTTCCATGAGCGGAGACACGACATCGACCATATCATCATCCATTGCGGTATTGTCGCCGATATCTCCGTTCATTTTGTACGAGTAGTTCTCCACCTTAACCTCCGGGATCTCCTCGATCTCAGGTGTCTTTGAAACTGTACTTGCGCCACTTCCGGGCCGATACTTGACAGCCAGGCTGCCGCCGCTACTGCAGCTACTTCGCTGGCTTCCTCCAGGCGTTGAGCCGTTGCCGATGAAGTTTGGGGACTTCTTCAGCAGGGGGCAGCCTTGGTCACCGCTGCTGATCCGGTTGTTGACGGGTGCGGTGACGGTACAGGCTTCAGTGACCGTTGTGGTGTTTGCGTAGCGCCCTCTAAAATCACTGTCTCTACGCCACCAGTGGTGAGCAAACCACTTCCGCCTTACTTGCATTTTTACCTTTGGGGAAAGAAGATAATATACAAACTATTCTACGGTACCTGACTATTCTCAAGATTTCCCATCATTCATAAAGTAGCAAACAGAACGAAACTTACACTGCAAATTCGTTGTGTAACGATTTTACACAATATTGGGTGGTTCACTACTTACACAGGTGTTGTGTTAAGTTGTGTACACAAACTTTACACAACTTTACACTGCAAACTCGCTGTGTAAAGTTGTGAATTTTTGTTTACACAACTTAACACAAACCCTGCGTAAAAAGTGAACCACCCAATGCTGTGTAAAGTCGTTACACAACGAATTTGCAGCGCATAGAATCAAAGGAGTGTACAACTTTGTTTCCTTATCATCAAACTATTTAGCTGGTACCAAAGGATACCACGCAAAAGTGGCCGTTACTCCGCCCGTCAGGCAGCCACCTATTTCATTATCATTTAGAATAGATCATTTATCCTAACTACACTAATATACAACTCAACAACAACCGAATGATACTATATGAAACATAAAAATAATGTCTATAAAAGATGAATGGATGAATATCTAGCATGATGACTATATAAATGGATGGAATGTTCTTTGATGAAAATAAACCGAAAATATACCTTAATGTCATGGCTAACTACATTGAATGAAAGACTATTGAAGCCATGGTAAAACGTAAACGAAACGAAACGTATGAAAGCAAAGTAGTACTTACTAGAAACATGGAATAAAAACAGAAACTTAGACGCACACCTCTCTTTTCACGGTCAGCTAAAAAAAGGACAGCACGAATGAAAGGTTGGGAACATGTAGTGAACAGAAAAATCTGAAAGTTGTTCAGTACCATGATTCTTATAAGAATGCAAGCAAGACAATGAAGGAGGAACACTCGCATGCTGTCACGAAGAAGGAACCATTCACAACAAAGCAACGTGCAAAACATGCCGGTAAAGCTTTTACATTCCGCCCTAATAAGACCGAGGCAACTATACCTCGGTGATTATGATCTTAAGACTTATTCCTATCTATGATAATGCCCCCCAAAAAAATCCAGCTTGATGATTATACTCCAACAACAATTGCATAAATCGGATTTTTTTCCGTACAGTCAATGACCCCTTAAGGCTCGTTTAGATATGACGAAGCAAAAACCGAAGCGTTTTTTTTTGTTCTGTTTGATGATGACGTAAAATGCAATAACGCTTCACATGTCTAAATCTTATAACACATAGCTCAATAAAAACGCGGAATTCCACAGAAAGAAATTCGAATTTACACCCTAATTGTCAGATTTTGGAAATATGCTGCTGGTGCCACCATTAAGCATTTCTGGCACCTTTGACTGGTTTGCATTAACACTACTCTAGGCATGAAATTAAATCAAGTTGGCAGAACGGACCTGCTTTTGGAACGCTTCAATCGACATAGAATGTAACGATAGCTTTTTGCGATTAGTTGAAGACGAACATATACAAACATTTATGTTGGACGCAGAGTGTACGGACAGATGTCTTGAAATAAAACCATGAAAACCACATGGAACTATAAACTAAACGACAGCTTTAGAATGAAAAATCTATTCTGCACAGCTACTGCTAAAAGTTGTGAACTTCATCCTCTAATATTTTTATATTTTCTAATGTCTTTAGCACTACATTTTCCAATTTCCATTTTATTCCGATGTCGTTTGCAACTATGTCGTCGGTTGAGTCTCATATGTAACATGTTATATTCAGCCAGTGCTCCAAAGCAAAAAAGGAATGATAGATAAACAAATTATGAAAAAAATATTTCAAAAAAACTAAGTGAGAGGAATTGTGCGTGATTCACATAAATGAATGTAGTTGAGTAATTACTTCAGAGCAAACACACAAATAACAATTTGGCCATGCACATTGCATTCTGGGAGCTGCAAAGCACGGATGTATAGTCAAGGTAAAGGATGTTGCAAAGTGGAGACGGGAGATTGCGAGATTGCAGGGGCGGGCAAGGGGCGGGCGCTAGAGTATATAATTTTGGACGCAAACGACGAGTAGTGATTTCTCTGCAATTTTAAGAGAGAGATTGTGTGATCTTATTGTGTTGTTTAATTACCGGACCGTGAACTAACTTTGGTATGACGGGGAGGGCAGGCGGCCGAACCGAGAGAAGAAGAGGTGTGTGTCAGGGCAAAATTATTGATGCACCTAGACACGGTTTGCATTACCTCGCCGTTGAAGAAGCAGAAGATGCAAGCAACGAACAGACCCTGGAGAAAGGGAAAGGAAGATGAGAGATGTAGGAGGAAGAGGGAGAGGAAAGGTGAATAAGAATTGGGAGAGAAGGAGAGAGGGGGAAGACAGAGAGAGAGAGAGAGATGGAAAGGCAAGGTGAGAAAACAGAAAGGGACAGGGTAGAAGGGAAAAGAAGCATGTTAAAAGAGAAAACAAAATAAGAGAGGGAAAACGTGTAGGAGGAATTGAAAAGGATAGGAGGAAGAAAGAGAGACGGGGAAGAAAGAGAGAGAGAGAGAAAGAGAGAGATGAACAAAGTGATTGGGGAAGCAAGGTGACAAAAAGCCATTCATAGAAACAGAGAAAGACAGAGATATTATGGGGATTTTCAAAAACGGTAAAGAATAACAAAAATATGTTAATCAAGTTTATGTATTGTGCCAGAAATCAGATAATCAATACTATTGTTTCCGTCAACTATGTATCGTCACATGGAATATTTTCGATACAGGTAATATAAAAGAATATCGGTGGGCATAACAAGTTTATCCTGTTCCTTCTGCTTTGCGCTTTGGCGCCATCTACGGTTGATCAAACTTCACGGAGTCGTTTGAGAGCATAACGTGTGGCAAGCAGAGTCGGTAAACAGTGCACTCAAAATATTATATATTTGTAATCATAAGAATACTTTCATACCTTTTAAATTAACATAATGTGAAATATTCATCTTAATCCAAGAATTGAATGAAATATTTGTATTAAAAGTAAATCCTTCTTTTCCGATTAGGCGCCAATTGAGATACCATACATACTAGACAGACACTTTTAACAAGCACTTGAAGACGTATTTATTTAACTGATTTTTCCCACCTTCATACCTTCATACATTAAGCGCTGTGTAACCAATTGTGTGAGAGCGCTATATGAATAAACATAATTATTATCATTATTATATAACTATCTTCATTATTATTATTATTAGGAATCGAAACACCTTACTTGGAAAGAGAGAATGACAGCCATTACGTAGGAGTATATATCTGCAGCGATTCCTGGGGGAGGGGCGGCTGGTAATATGATATAGTGAAGACCGAGGAGGGGTAGTAGGATGAGGGTGGCCCGTACGGCTCGTCTGTAATGAGAAGAAAGAGACAGGAAAATGCATAAATGATCTAACTGGCCAGCATAGATGCATCCAGGTATTTCAGGATGTATTAGTTTTTTTTTTTTTTTTTTGGCCCAATAGTTAAAGGAGTATGTTTAAGCCATACATTTGATTGCATGATATTGTCATATAAATATTGGCTGTCGAATGTAATTTATAAAACTAATTAGACACAATCAAGAAAAGCCTTCAAGTTTCCATATTTTTTCCCTCCACAGGGATTTTATTGATTTTCATTTGAACATAAATAAAATAGGCTTTTCAAGATACAAGTATTGATGAACTGAATAAAATTATGTTAATAATTCTGTATTAAAATGGAAGAATTTTATATTATTCCCTTGTACAATCAGAGCCTCCCTTGTGTCTGAAATGTTGAAAAAAGCTCGTACCCTTAGGTCGAAAGTAAACGAAACATAAATGTAAAAGGGGAATTTTGTTCTGTGATTGATCACGAGGTTCTGTATTAAAAATTAGATGAAACTTAGTAACTTACGTATAGTTCTTTGATCCAGCCATGGGTGTCGCTCGTAGTTTGGTCACCAACACTCTTACAATGTTTAATAAGAGAATAAGATTGACCTGAAGTAAGGAATAAGATCAAATTATTAAAATAAATTCCTTTGTATAAATAAATGATTACATTTACAAACAGATGATATTAGCTAGTACATGTGTTATTCGTCATTTCATACATATCATACATCATACATATCATACATCCTACATCATTTGAACATGGTGTTAACGGCATGTTTCTTAAAAACATATTACACCACTATGCATATACATGTACGATATATTCCCTTATTCTGTTCTTGAAAATAAAAATCTCACCGCGAGTACAAAAATGACAAATCCAGCTATCAGCCACTCGAACGGTGTACCTCCAACCCAGCACCTAATGAAATCATATAGAGATAGAGGGGAGAGATGTTGGGAGAGGAAGCGAAGGGGAAGGGGGCAGAAATAAGAGGTGTGGAGGTGGAGAGAGATAGAGAGAGGGGGATGAGAGAGAAGAAAGGATGGTTAGAGAGTGAGAGGAAGAGAGAGTGACAGAGGGTTGAAGGGAAAGAGAGTGAAGATAGGTGACAGAGGGGGAAGGGAAGGAGAGGAAATAGCGGTTTGAAGTTGGAGAGAGAGAGAAAGAGAGAGACAGAGAGAGAGAGAGAGAGAAACGGGGAGAGGGGTAGAGGGGTTAAACAAAAAGACAGAGAGAGACGGAGAGAGACAGAGAGACAGAAAATGAGGCGTTATTGGATTACTATTCAGGTCAAAGTCAGTATCTCGCTAATTTGGAGACTGAGGAATCACGGAATTGAGGCTGATATATGCGATTTGCTTGGCAATGATATTGACAAATGCCCATTTATTTGTATTTTCATCTTAATACCTGTTACATAAAGAAGTGAACAGAATTTGAATGGCAATCAGCAATGACATAAACAGTCGTTATACCATTATGTTCAAATCTGAATAGCCTGCATTCGGAAGAAATAGGCCAATAAAAACATATTTCAATGCCAACGACTGACTCGCATAAGACGCACAGTGATTCCGATGATGTAATGTTATTATTTAAGAAAACAAATCCAGTTGGATAGAAGGTTTATTCACGAAATGTCATATTGCATACTCTCTGCAACGAATTAAGTATCTTTCATTTTATATTTACTCGATGTCTTCTATCATAAAGATAAAGGCCATGCATTATACTAGAATGATCAGACAAAAGTATTAATGATGTTATGAATCAACCATTTCCTCTAGCAGATTAGGACAACTACAACTCTTTTGGAAACAAGATAATATAAGTTTCCAGATTGCTAAATTTTTAGTTCAATGTGAGAAATACTTACGGACCAGGCGGATAAGTTGCCACAAATCCTGCGTACAGACACGCTGGAACAATCGGTATTGCTGTTGAAAAAGATGCCACAACGATACATTTATTTTCACAGGTGAATAGGTAATAAGTTCTGAAGAATTATTTGTGAATGAAACATGGGAACACCATCAATGTTATGATGATTATCTAAAGCCTAGTGTCATCGAAACCGGCGCCTAGTTCGTTGCAACGCAACACAATCAAGAAGGCAAGCATTTATCGTAAAGGCAATAATAATACCCAGTTATATCAAGAAATTATGTGTGGATAACGTGATTATAAATATGGCATTATATAAATGTTCATGTAATTTCAAAAGGCGACCCCAAAGTCTTTGTCATTTGTCTGAAAGTCTTTGTCATTGTGTTGGATTGCAATTCACTATAATTGGATAATGCAAGAGTATATCGAATTATATCTAAATCGTGTTGTCACTGGTTACAGGTCCGAATATTTACGAAATGATATTTCGAGGAAGATGTCATGTCGAGAAAATTTCATGTTTTCATTTTTAGTTCTATATTTCATATTCCACATCTTATATCTACAGTGCTCATTACGGCAAGAATAAAAAAAGAGTTGTAACACCCCTACTCCACCTATGGAGAGACCCCCCCCCCCCCACCTGTGTTTTGTATTTCCCTCAAGTCGTCGCGGCATACAGGCGAGGAAAGGGGGGGGCACAACCAGCCTTTGGTGAGATTTTCTACTCAATGGAAAAATCATGAATATTTTCTTTTCGGGGAAGGGGCGCTTGTCAAGACATTTCAAACTTGTGCCACTCCCCCCCCCCCTCCCCCTCCCCCTTCCTGAAAGAAACCCCTCGTTTTGCCTCTGACTATACCTACCCCAACCGATGATGAAGTAAGGAACAAGCTGATGATTTTCTGCCGAGAATACAGCCACTACGATGACAGTGTGTAGATAAAGACCCTCACTCAACATCCAAAAGTAATTGCAGAGCTGGAAATACTGCTTTAGGACGTTATGGACCTTACAATATACCTGGAAGATAAACAAATATATATATTTATTTTTTAAATGTAGCCTAAGACAGACTGTCGTCGTCTAGTATGACCGAAACATACGATATCATGATATAATACATGTTTATAAATATATAATATCAAGTTTAAGTCATTATTGTTGTAAAGAAACTGTCTAGGGGCCAGTGAATTTTTTGGAAAAAGTCGATCGTGTTGTATATTGTAATGTGCAAGTTGTAAGTTGAAGCTTTCAAATTCCGGGACGAATCTATTGTACTGTACCTAAATATAAAGGTTGTTTCAAAGAAACAAAGAATAAATATTCGCTTTTCTTTTACTCTACTCTCTATGAATCTAATATGAACCTTGTTTTTTAACCTGCTTTCTGCACGTATACAAACTAATGTGCGCAGACGGTATGTATGTAGTATAAGAATGTAATCCATAAATGACCCCACGGGGAAGTGTTATGTTCTGATCATAGACAGTTCTATGATTGGATTTATCAGAAAACTGCAAGATAAATTACAACATCTATTGTCTTCTAACTTTCAGATACATTTTCCAAATGAAAATGATCGATTTCGAACTTGATTTGAGCCATATTTCAAGTTCTGCGTCAAACATGTGCACGATCAAGTGGATGCAAGCATTGGGAATTTATCATCAGCAAAGCAGAATGGATGGGAGACAAGTGCGCCCCTCCCGAATAATAGATACGTTATATTAATTATTAAAATGATTTAGTGCGGACAATTTAGGCATTTCACCAGGTTACTTTACATATTGTTCTCCCCGAATTTGGTATTTATTTCAATATAGGCTTTCGTGATAGTTAGAAAATGGATGGAGGCTTCATTATCTTGTCTGTATTGTAAAGGAAAATAATACCGCCCCCATGCGTCTGATCATTTACTTGGGCTGTCTCCGAACATTAAAAAAAAAAATGATTATATTTATGTCTCTCGTACATTGCATCAGTAACGCCCAGGGGAAATAAGAAAAAGGGATACAAAGATAGAATGTTAGCTCAAATTTTGCAACTTGATGCAGCTGTTTCAATATTCCTATAGACACATTTCCGAGACATGTTTCCCAAATGACACAAACTGATTAGCAGTAAAGATGAACATTACCGCGTTTTGTGCATGACGTGTGACAAACAGGCAATTGGATAAGACAATAATTTATTCCTTTCCTTTTGTTTCAAAGACACGGGTTATTACAGAATTTAGTCTTTTCTCAAATTCTTTCCGGTTCCGTATAGAGTTAGATCCTCAAAAGGCCATGTGCGCTAGTAATAGTCCACTTTCATAATGTAATCAGATAGAGTGCGCATATATTTGGTAAGTGCCTAGTTACAAATTATTTCATTCACCTGTAACGAATAGGTATTTTTCAAAAGTGAGAATGTGTTCCGTGTTGTTAGGTAGGAAAAGCCATAATGTGTGTCTTCCTAGCAAAAATTAAAGGCATCGTTTAACAATGTTAAATCTGATATGCACGGCCCTACGTGTTATCAGTGTCTGTGATATGGTGCAACATTGAAGCCCTAAAAAAAAATCGCGCTTAAAAATTATCAAGAAGTGCCTCAAAATAGTAAAAGTCTTTGAGTGACCGGTTTTACCATACTCGTTTTCCCCAATAGACTGTGTTATGAAAGCCGTTTGGCAAACGGTTTTCAAAATTTGTAATTCCAATCATAAATATCTTGATAATCAGACAGGCGATCGGCTTGTAAAAGTCATGGGGTTTCCTGACTGACCTAAAGGCTTATAATTATCATTGCAGTATGAGCTAAATCTAGGATTTTGTTTCAGAATCCGAGACAAAGTTACCGGCGGGTTCTCCTTAATGTATGCACTTCGATCACTGAGATGAAATATAATCACTCGTAATAGGTGAACGAAATAATATCTAACAATGCTTTCCAAAAAAGATTGCGCATTAAGTTTGATTACATTACGAAAATGGCCTATTGCTTTAAAAATTCGAGTTCCGCGGCTAAAAGCGCAATCGACATGATGACTCGTGAGCACCAGGCAATATGAATGCAAAGAGAAGAAAATCTTATTCTGACCCCATCGTTTTGGATGACGTCTTTGTTGCTGGCTACCAGGGCGAAGAAGGTGATTTGGAAGAGAGCGTCGAAGATGAAGGAAAAGAACAAATTCTTGTGGATTGTTACCCTGGGGCAGCTCAGAGATCTGTTAACAAGGAGGATTCACAGTAAAAGATAAAATATATTAATAATGATAATGGCTACAATTCTTGTAGAATATTGGTATATACCCAAAGGCGTACAATGGCAATTTCGTAAGGAGTATAATTATGGCGCTGATCGAACGTCAAAAATTACGTGATTTTTAAACTGAACATTATAATGAAATCCAGCTTTGTACACTGATTAAAAGTAACCCTATATAATAATGAAGGTGTTCGGTGACCAATTGGTTCATCTTTCAGAGATATCTATTCCACCTGTACATCATTGATTTAACAGGAAACTTGTTAAGTGCCTCGTTAAAAATCATATAATTCCCCTGTTGAATACGAACAATTGTATTTCAATAGTCAGAATGCAAATTGAATACAAGAATTGTTGCTAGGTAGGACAAACATTATGATCTGTCTTACCTAACAACACGTGAAGTTCTAATTCACATTCTAACTAAAGAAATACAAATATTCGTGAATTAAATAATTTGTAATGAGGCACTTAACAAAGATTTGTGCATTAAATTTGATTACATTTCGAAAATAGTCTATTACCTTTAATAGTTTTGTTTCCTAAAGTTATATGCTTTCTTGTTACTAGAGTATGTACAGATCATGTGGATCCCTGCTCAATCTTATGAGAGAATATTGCAAGAGGGCAATCTATTATGTATTGCAGGTGATTATCAAAACTGAAACAATTATGTCATATAAGTGTAGTAAATGATACATACTTGAAGTTGAAGAAGATGAATAGTGCGATGGATAGAGCGATGATTGATATACTGTAACCAACGTAGAACACAATCATCACATTGGTCTGCAAACATAGAAAACAAAGAGACAAACAAATATAGAGAAGACAAGACATTATCACATAGCTTTTCAATATTATAATCTGATAGTAATACACACACTCTCAAGAAAGATTACCGACAGTCCTTTTCAATAGTCCCCAATCCCCCCCCCCCCCCCTCTCACTCTCACGTGGTGCAACCGTCAGCCTACTGTATATGATAATATACACATTATGGTGAACATTATGATAAAAAGTCCACATATGGTTCTAAAAAAGGTTTGGAAATATTACCAGGACTAAATTTAACTCCGGTAACCATCACTTGCACACACTTCTCCCCACGGAATAATGCTACCATGTAGGTACCATTAACATCACCTGGGTTAAGTTTGTCTTTCCCCAAAATTACTCAATATCATTTAGGTTGAAAAAAGAGGCGTGATGGCTCAGTCGCCGGAGGGTGGTTTCGTATTCCATCGGGGTGAGGGTGGGGGGAGGGGGTTGATCCAAATTTAATGAGCAAGTGTATTTTATACATAGCTCTCATCAATATTCCATACTTACCTCTTTAACAGGTTGATAGCACGTTGAGTAGTTGGTCCAAGTTTGGTTGGTAACGGTACTCACATACCACTCGCCGTTGGGCATGCATATTTTGGTAGCATTTCCTTAAAACAAAAATCAAAATTCAGAATTTAATCAGTAGTTAAATACTGTTATCACAGTGATGCTGTGCCCACAGCCCATCAAGTATAGTAGCTTGTAATAGTATCTTGTATCCCTTTTGATTTTCAAATATAAGTGTAATGGACAACAGGGCCTACAATGACAATGATAATGGGCCTTTTTATTTTTTGACGGCCCCTTTAAGAGCATCAGAACAGGAAAGAAATATGAGCACGCCAATCAAACGTAACAAAATTCATAATATAATATCCATGAAGTGATCAGAAGACATATTAAATGGGTATACAGTACTATTGATTTCCAAATACGTAACTGTAAAAAGATTTACAGGTAATAATAAATGATCAAAAGTCAAAGTGACTAACCTTCCATAAATCGTCCTTGTTTTCACGAAGTGACGGTAGTGAGGAAAATCGTAACGCAAAGTGAATGCAATTTTTTTTCACTACCGTCACTTCGTGAAAACAGCGACGAAATAGCACATAATTAACCCGATCGCAAAGACTTTCAAAAATGAAAAAAATTATTTAAAGCAATTTAAAATGTGTGAACATGGCACTTAGGAATTATGAAATTCCGAAACGATTATTATGGGTTTAAAAAGGGTATTAAAATATTAATCTTTCGATTATTTACTTTGAAGCCTTGTGAAAGGATTGTGGAATTATATAGAATCTATGAGACTATTATTTAAGAAATTCTACTCACGTAGTGAATCCGATGACGGTATCCACCAAGGACAGGGATGAACAGCGACCTCTCCGGCTCGGGTAAAATTCCAACAGTCCCAGTAATCGAATGTGAGATTACAATACAATCCTGAAGAGAAAAAAAGAATTATGTTTTATCAACGAGCATACCTATATCGTCACTACAAGAATGAGAAGGAGAGTATTCTTCCCTTTTTACCAATGCGCCCCCCCCCCCCCCTTTCACTAAGTTAGGGATCGCTTTAAATATCGATACGCATTAAGCACATTCCTTAAGTTGGTCGCTGTTAAAGCATCGATGAACATTTGGGGTAAACGTGAATATATTTTATATTATTCGACTAAACATCAAGTACAGATGCGTCCACACTTTGGAAAGATTTTGACGCGGTCTGTTTCTGTTTAGTTGATGTTGAATGCAGATAATGATGATGACAATAATAATGATAATTATAACAATGATATTTAGAAATGATAATGATAATAATCATTATATTATATGATGGAATTAATTATGATAAGACGTGTAATAATAATAATAATAAGCATGATTAGTATAACCATATTAGAAACAATTATAATAATACATCACATTATTGGTACCTGTAAGAACTTATCGTCTTGTGACCTTACGATGTATACATGTATATTATTTTCGATGCATGCTATATTTATGTTTGATTGTTTTGGGTTTTTTTTTCGTTTGTCTGTATACTCTACATTACTTTACTTATTTTGTTTCTCTTTTTTCGAATGTATATATCCATTTATGTATCCTTTAGCATGTAAATACCTTGAATTTCCGTTGTTAAATGGACACAACATAATGAACCGTATGAAGCTTATGAACCTTTGCCTTGAATTTTAAAACATTCCCGATAATATGTAGGTCTCCTTCTGGCCATGTCTGTGAATATGAACGTAAACTCCACCTTATGAGCTTACAATTCATTTTTTTCAGTCTACAAACACATTCCCAACATAATTGCAATGCGAAATGACACGTTCGGCAATTTCTTAAACGTGAGCAAATCCCATTATTGCTTATAAAATGCTTAACACTTATTGTTCAAAACTTCAATGCATATTGCAATATTGCATGCGGTAAAAATGTTAATAATGATCATGAATCTTGCAAAAAGGCAGGATCGGTATACAAGGGGTGTTAATGTAGGTCAATCCAGTAGGGATGGGGGTGTCATTATGGGGTGGGGGCACTGGTCTCCAACTACGAAAGAGGGTTTGGGGACCCCGTATTATGTTCTTTCCCCATCATTTTATCCTCTTCCCTTCTCCCCTTCTCCCCGCCTCCCTGCCTCCCCTCTCTCTCTCTCTCTCTCTCTCTCTCTCTCCCTCCCTCTCTGTACCCCTCTCTATTCCTCTCTCCCCCTTCCCCTCCCTTCCTCTCTCTCTCTCTCTAAGACGCTCTCTCCTCGAAAATCTTTTCATCTTATGTCATTCGATGTAGGAGCACATCCTAGTAGCTGCCACTCGCAAATATATATTATATATATATATATATATACTCATATTTGTCCAATATTCTAGCTTCCATTACACTGCGTTTTAATGAAGATCCCCAATGGGGAAACCGAATAAATATTATATCTTGAAAATTTACCTGTTTGAAATGCCAGATAAACAAATTCATCAGGTTTATTCTCTTTTGTTCATTTATGTTCTCATTTGTTTATTGTTAGAATAGGAACGTTATTACGTTTGATAGTAGTTACCTTATAGAGTCCAGATCAAGAAAATTCATACAATTGTTTCTTCATATTCAAACACTTTTCGTTGATGTACGTTTCATCAAATGGAAGAGATCGAAATCCTCTTTTCTTTTAGATGGATACCCCAAGTCATTCATTTCTATATTGCTTCAATATTGACAATTCATGTGAAGCATGAACCATGACTCCGAACCCTCTTTGCTCTCTCAGTCATGCGAATTTCTAGCCATCTCTTTTGTGATCCATAAATTATTATGTCCTCCATTAGAATTGCAAAGTGCACTTGAACTCATTAAGTAAGTCGGAGGAGGAGGCATGCAGGTATCCTAAAATGCCTGTACTTTTATGTAGCGTGCGCAAGAAAAACTATGTAAATCAACTAGAGTACTCGTCACTTAGCGCACTTTGCATAAGAGAGAGGGTTAACCTTGTAGAGTGAGACGTTCCCTGGTTTGGATTGAACGACATTAGGGACTTTTAGATTATGCACGACGAGAACGCGGACTGCCCTTTTAAGGCAATGTGACGTCACTGCCTTAAAAGGACAGTCCACGTTCTCGTCGTGCGGAATCTAAAGTCCCTATTATGCTCAATCCCCTTTACTGACCGAATTTCTAACTCCTAACCTGGAGACACCACCGTGCCTAACCCTAACCGTATCTCTCACACAAACCTTCAACCGCAAATTAAACCTTACTGCAACCCTTGCTCCTACATCTGTGAAAAATAGCTCGGTGGTAAAAGTAGGATCAGTCAATTTTGAGAAGATCTTCAGATTGAAAAAATTAAGTAGGATAAGAATTGTCCGGTAATGATGGTCAGGGGTTGAAGATCCTTTAAAACACCACTTGTCATCTTTGGACATCCCCCTTTCCATGTAGCGATGCAAGCCACCCATGTCATTTTCATATGAACATACATGAACATCATATCAGGGGACTAGTTCTATGTACTTTAGAATCATTCAAGTTCACTCTAAAAGGTCAAGGAGCATCAGTCAATATATACACATCTGATTATTTTGTCTGAAAGGGACTTGAGGATTACATGGAAAATTGTTTCCACTATTTGTCAAGATTTTGAGATGTTCTTTGTTAGAACCGATACGAATACTTGCCTCGATGGAAAAAACAGAGAGAGAGAGAGAGAGAGAGAGAGAGAGAGAGAGAGAGGGGGGACGTGATTTTGCATTTCATTAAT